>JBBBVU010000007.1:5585053-5596211 GCA_037177055.1 Atherinosoma microstoma | reverse complement strand
TATTTCTGCTGTGAAGTTGGCCTTTTTAACATGGGAGTCAATGGGGATTTGCTCTGTTTTGCAGCCAGCACCTAGCGAGTGACGGGGGAATTGCAATTTTTGGCACTTCTGCATAAGCTTCACGTTTCTAAGCCGGAGGTTGCCCCTTGGTTTAGACACAAGTTCATGAACTATATACCTTCAAAATATTGACGTCGTAGGTGAAGCACCTTAAGCAGGAAAACTCAGACATCTTCTTTCAGGCCACTTCTTCCAGTCCGGGGGATCATGAACCAGCCCAGAGTTATAGTCCGTCCAGCATGTCCTGGGTATTTCCTAGGGTCCCCCTCTGACTGGGATGTGCCCAGGACACCTCACCAGCAAGGTGTCCAGGAGGCATCCTAACCAGATGCCTGACCATGCTCATCTGACTTCTGTTATTGTGGAGGAGCACCGGGGCCTAGAGGTTAGAGAAGGGAACTTGGCAGTGGGGGACCCAGGTTCAAGTCCCTGGACTAGCAAAGGAGGTGAATCAGCCTGACCAAGACCCTTTATCCCCCATCTGTTTCCTGGATGCTTGAATATATGGCTGCCGAGTGATGTGTCAAAAGCAGAGGGCTGGTTTTTGAATGTTTCCCTGTGATATGTACTGGCAAGGATTTCTTCTTCTCTTCTGAAGTAAAGTAATTTACAAACCTTTAACAAAGTATTCACTAAAACAGATCACTTGAATTCACTTAGCTCCTTTATTATCCCAATCAAAGATTCACAAACCACTTTTCTCAACATCTTTCTGTAAAATCCCTATTTTCATCACTTCATGAGAAACCCTGAAGTAAATTCAATCAGATTCATGATTTAAATAATTGGGACACCCAAAAACTGCACAAACATAAGGCGTTGTGATCTAAAATAAGTTTGCCATCCTCTCTTTGGTCTGTAAAGTGTTAGGTTGACAATCACTTCACGTTAAGCAGAACTAATGAGATAGATAAGATATCATGTGAATACAAGCAATTTATAATATTTAATAAAGATTGTATAGCTCTTTTGCATCAGAGGAGCCATTTGCAAACTCCAGTCTTCATCAGTATGTACTATTTACCCAAAACAGAAAATTTGGAGAATATAAAGTTAAAAATATAACTTTGTCAAACTTTCTAACTGTATGAGACAAAGTATTAACACGAGGGTGTCTCACACAACATTTGCCCATACAATCAATATTTTTACGACTGCATTTGGACTGGTGGAAAATGTTGAATATTACACGACTTCTCCTTTAGTTACAGATTTCTGAGGACATCAGCTGAGCAAAATATCTTCAAATTTCAGCCCGAAAATTAGATTTGATGAAAACAGTCGCACACACACAGACACACACAGTTTATCTTCCCTTCAGAGAGTGGTATTTGCATTCCTCCGGTCTGATCTTTATCTGGCAACATGTGGGTCAGCAGATCAACCATATCCTGCTACACACACCCGCCCTGTCAGTGTAGAGGCTTTCAGCTGCTTTCAGTGAGGCTTCAGGCCAAACAAAAGGCAAATTTACTGCCAACTGATGGCGGCTAATGGGGTCACATATAAACACACACAATTAGGTGAAGCTCTCCGACTGTTACTGCTTTTTCACATAGCTGATACCTTAAACCTTCAAAGAAAAAAACATGGTGATTTTTCCTTAAAAAAAAAAATTGGTCCTGTCACCATTTCAAACAAAATGTAAAAGCAGATCTTTTGTTCCACTTCTTTTTGCATCTCAACTGTTCTTTATAATATTCAGGTGTGTCGTGCTGCTTGTAGCAAAGAGAACTTTTACCCCACGACCTCAGGCAGAGGAGAGGTGCAGCTGAGATAAAATGACGTGGCCCCTGGGCACAGACGCATTGGAGTCCCCATGACCTCTTCTACTCTTCTACAGAGAAGCATGAAATCCAGACTGAGAGACTGAAGGCTCCAACTCTTTTCAGACATGAAATACATAACTAACAATCTGTTACAATGACAACATTCAGACAAGCCTGAGGCAGTGATGGAGCACAGTGTGTTATATTTTGGAGAGTACATCAAGTGGGGACATCACTTCAGACATTAAAAAGAAGTCAGCCAAACAACTGATCGGAGAGCAGGAACTTCAGCCTCAGCTTAAACACTTTAAATGCACTTTATTTCATTTTAGTCGGATGGCATGATAAGAACTCAATGCTGCAGCTAATTAATGTCTGTAGATCTAAGGAGGGGGAAAATTTGGATCATGCTTTTGACAACTTATTTAACAACACACTGTCAGATGCCTAAAAATAAAGCCAGATGAATTTGCTGCTGCACGACTGCTTTAGCAACACACATTATAGCAACACACTTGTGCCGCGTTAAAAGCGACAAGTCTACGCTCACCACTTTACCACGTCCACCTGTTTAATTGCTTGTTAAAGCAAATATCTAATCAGCCAATCACATGGCAGCAACTTAATACATTTAATCATGCAGATGTGACAGTTAAGGTCCTGTCACTATGCCTCCGATTGGCTACTTGGCCACAGGGATATCCCTTTGGCTGAATGGTCCTTCGCTCTGCCACACAGACATGGTCAAGATGACTTGCTAAAGTTCAAACTGACCATCAGAATGAGGAAGAAAGGGGATTTAAGTGACTTTGAACGGGGCATGGTACAACCATCTCTAGGGTTTACAGAGAATGGTCAGAAAATGAGAAAATATCCAGTGAGCAGCAGTTGTCTGGACCAAAATGTCTTGATGATGTCAGAGGAGAATGGGCAGACTGGTTGAAGATGGAGATGGCAACAGAAACTCAAATAAGAACTGGTTCCAACCTTGAAGTGGATTGACTACAGCAGCAGAAGACCACAGTGGGTGCCACTCTTGTTAGCTGTGAACAGGAAACTGAGGCATCAATTTACACATTATAGAATTAGAAAAACTTTGCCAGGTCTGATGTGTCTCCATTTCAACTGCAACATTTAGATGGTATAGTCAAAGTTAGGTGGAAACATCCTGAAAACACGGATCCATCCTGCCTTGTCTTAACAGTTTAGGCTGCTGGTGGTGTAATGGTGTGGGGGATATTTTCTGAGCACACTTTGGGCCCCTTAGTACCAACTTGAGCATGTTTAAAATCCCACAGCCTACCCGAGTACTGTTGCTAATCATGTCCATCCCTTCATGACCACTGTGTAGCATCTTCTGATGGCTACTTCCAGCAGGATAATGCACCATGACACAAAGCTCAGATCATCTGCAACATGACAATGAGTTCACTGTACTCCAATGGCCTCCACAGTCACCAGATCTCAATCCATTATTTCACCTTTGGGATGTGGTGGAAGAGGAAATTCTCCTCATGGATGTCCAGCAACTGTGTGATGCTGTCATGTCAATATGGAGCAAAATCTCCAACCGTTTCTAACTCCTTGTTGAATCTATGACGCCAAGAATTAAGGCTGCTCTGGAGGAAAAAAGGGGGTCCAACCTGGTAGATAAACCACCATCTTTGTCCTGGTGTTCATGCACATTCAGATTCCGAAATACATTATAAATCCCCAACTGGAAAATATTCTATAACAGCACTTCATCAGAGATAATAAGATGTAACTATACTAACTGTAATGAATAAATAGAAATGAAAAGATTATACAATAGACACATAAGCGATTGGCTTTGAGAGCTTGAATTTAGTACGATTTCAGTCAGACTAACATGTTTAATTGATTTTTAAAAGTACATTTTTTGTCTGACTGACACAATAATTCATTTGTTATAGTGTCATGTTAACAGTCTGATGGATCTCCTGGGCTTTCAAGCCACTCAGGAATCCATCCCAGTGTGACATGAATTGAGGACATCATATTACTTTGCCCGGCTTCTTATGGAGGCACAAAACATCATAGAAAAGGCACAATTTTAATCTAAAGAGAGAGAAAACAGGTTGTGCGGATATTAATCTGTGTGATCAGTAACTTTGTTCGGCTTCGACTTCTGCTCCGGAACAAAAACATTAGCTTTAGATTTTAAGGTTCCAACTTTTGCTGGAAAATGTTTAATCAGTGCAGCGTGACTCCGGCAGCTTCGTCCAGATGAGCTCCAGCTGAAGATGAATGAAAGCAAATGTTGGAACGCTAGTAAAAAGGTACAGTAATGTGAAACAGGCTCAGCTTTGTGGCTTTAAGGGAACAAAGTTGTTCGTACACACAAGAGCACACACACAGTTTCATACAGGTGGTGGATTAATTGAAGGCAGACCTGTGTGTGTGTGTGTTCTTCCCTTCTGATTCCTGCTCACCAGAGAAGGGAGCCACACACCCAGAGTAATCTGATGGAGGCTGATGTTGTTTGTTTTGGAGATAACCTCATCTGATTGGCTGACCTCTACTCAGCCTGAACAGACTCCAGCTCAGGTTCGGGCCGACCAAACTGACTGCAGACATCACAGGGGGTTAAAGGTCATTTTCCATGTTTCTAGTCAGGCTTAGGGTTTAATCAGAGTTTTTCATTCAGGCAACAGAAGAAACTATGATGTTTTTTCTTCAGTATGTTACTGGAATCAGCTTTCTTTTCTTTTTTCTTTTCTTTTCTTTTCTTTTCAAGACACTAGTTGGAGCTTTCACTGTAAAGCTTCTGGGCTTATTTACTGAATTTAGGTTGTAAATCCTGCTTTATCCATAAAAGTTAACCTATGTTTTCCATGACAACTGTGATAACCTCATTCTACTCTGATATTTTTGATCAAGTCATCTGGATTGTTTAGTTGTGTCTGTGATTTGGAGCAGATTTCAGATTTTTCTGGTAAGTTTGTTCCAGATATTAGATGCAAAAAAAACCTTCGAAGTGATGATTAAATTCCAAAGAAAAGAAAATTTCACGGTTTAAAGAGAGGAAACAAGGAATTGAGGGACTTTTTCTGGACCTGATCAGGATAAATGAGCTTTGGGAACATGGAAAAACAGCTAGCAAAGGTTCCTGACTTGTCTTCAATTTACTCAAACTCTGTTGTCAGATGTTTTCATAAACTCCACCGTTTGCTTTCTTCCCCAATGAGAACCATTTGTTTCAGTATACATGTTTTTAATTTATTGTATTTGCATTTTTCATCACCTTGAAACACCTAATCTTATTGATCTGTTTTGGGCTCAAACTCTCAGCGCTGTCAGTAATGGCTCTCTCCCGTCTGTCAACTCCTCCATCATCCATCTCTCTTTGCTCCATCATTGGCAAGTGAAAGACAGCAAAGTGTTTTCATGCCTCAAACATTCCCCCTCCCTCGGAGCCTGAAGGAAAAGCAATATGCTTGAACGTTCCTTGGCCTGACTGTCTGTCAGCCTGGAGGATGTTCTGAGGGCTGAATGTATGATAAACACTGAGCATGATGCACTAAGTGGATCTGCAGTCTTTGAGCTCTAACTGGTTTTTATGGGTTTAGTCTGCAAGTGTCAGATCTGATCCAAGAAGCTCAGAAATCACAAAAAAAGGCAAATGCCAAATGATGCACACTCTTTTAATTCAAAGTTGTGTTCAGAGGTTTTTTTCATGTCTACACCACATTTATATCTTTAGCAGATGGGCTGAGACTCATCACACAATATCAGAAGCTTGGTGTCAAACCAGATCCGATGTTTTCTGAGACTAACCAAGTAGGTTTTCATGGTTTAAACATACATTGAGTAAAAAAAAAAAAAAAAAAAAAGTTTAAAATGCAAACAATTGCAGAAAGTTCTTGGTTCTTTTTTATTTGATGTGTCAAGATTAAAGGCAGGACTGCTGTGTGTAAACATCTGTATTTCAACTTAAACATTGTCATTAAATAAAAACTACAAGCTGAAAGGAATCTACATAAGAGAACAAACTTCATCTTGTACTTTGTCACTGGCTCGGCATATTACCTTCACACAGTCACTCTCGGGCTCCGAACTCTCAGTCTTTTCGAGTTAAAGATTCATCTAAACCACCAGAGAGGGTCACAAATTAGTTCCCCTTCCCTAATCTCTCTCCATACACGTAGAATAATTTCTATGTCTCACCACATAACTGCCTTCATTTGTCAGGATATATCTTAGATCTCATGTAAATCAGATATAAAATGTCACACATACTCAGACCACTCAGACCTTTGATGCCAATACATTCCTAGTGAAGCAGGGTTTCTTCCCACTTAGTTTGGCTCTCAGCTCTTCTTACTAATAAACAAACCTGGAACTCCAAGGAATGACAGAAATGAGCATCTGCCATAATTTACTGGAAATGTTTTGACCTCTGTGGCCATGCGGTTCAAGACAAAACTCTGTAATTATATTTGGGGAAAAGCCGGAATGTGGATTTTGTCACATTGAGGACAGACTTCTGGATTTTCAGTCTTCACTAAATAGCCGGTTTACTCATCAAGAATTGTTGCTCTCCTCCTGGAAAAACAACCACATTTACCTCCAAGGATGTATAACACTCTTTAAAGAAGAAAAAGATCTATGGTTTATTCTCTGAACACAAAGCATGTCTGTTATGATGACAACTTATCATCTGATCTGTGTTTGTGTTTTTGCTGTCAGAACGGCAGACGATGCGTCATTGTGATTGAGTTCAGGTAAATGTCTAACTGCTGCAGGCTTTCGTCCCACTGGGACGTAACAAATTTTCCAAGTGATTTAAAGGTCCAGACTGCAGCCTGTGATGAGAATATACAGACTTTTTGGGGGAGTAAATTGATGCAGAGGAGGTGTCATGTTTCTGTGAAAGCACTCCAGAGTTGTGCAGTTTCCTTTAGGGCAGGAGGACTTCTCTTTGTGTTGAGTCTGGATTACTTTGCATGTGGCCCGCCTCCTCAGTTTGGATTGGCTGGAGCTTCGCTGGCATGTGGAAACCCAAATCCAAACTTTCTCAGTTGGAGGAAAACTTCTCTGAGTTGAGGAGGATGAACTGAGAGGCAGCACGCCAGCAGCTGTGAGAGTGAGTAACAGGCAGACTGAGGCTGGGTGTTTATAGAGAAAGAAAGGAGGATATCTTAATTGTAGGCTTTATGTAATTATATCCTGACCAGACTAGAGGACTTATTTTTTATTCTGGAAAACTATCCAGCAGTTTTCTCAGTTTTTTGTTGTTGTTGTTTTGTTGTTTTGTTTTTTAATAGTTAGACTAACTTGAAAGAAATTTAGATTTTATCCTAATTTTATTATAGACAAGATTTTTCACTTCTATTTTTTAAAATAGACATTGTCTATTTATTTATTTTTTACTGTATTTTAAGTTTGAAGAGTTAATTTTTCATGGTAAAAACAAAATAGAAGAAAAAAATGTCAGTTTAACTTGTAGACATAGTTCAATACTTCACATCATGATGCTGCTGGCTCTGCTTCTGGTTCTGAGTCTTTACTCTGGGACTCTGGCCTCTGAGTCATCATCGATAACCATCCAGTACCAGGTTTGGGAGGAGCAGCCTGCGGGAACCCGGGTCGGCCGTCTGGTGGACGACCTGCGGGACAGGGATGAAGATGGTCCTTTGGAAGATTTCCAGGTGGTGGAGCAGGCAAAAGCCCTTCCTTTCTCTATCACCACTCGAGATGGAGTGGTCTCCACCCAGGGCCGGCTGGACAGGGAGGAGCTCTGCCGGGGGTCTGACCTGTGTGAGGTGGCCTTCAGCGTCCTGTACAGGAAAAGTGGTGCTATGAACTGTCTGCGGGTTCATGTGGAGGTGATGGACCTGAATGACCACAGTCCCACCTTCCCAGGTGCTCTGCAGGAAGTAGAGATCTCAGAGACAGCCAGTATCCGCATGCGAATACCTTTAGATCGTGCAGTTGATCCTGATGCAGGACCAAATAGCCTCCAGACCTACACACTGTCCGTTAATCAACACTTTGCTCTGGATGTGATGGCTGCTCCAGGTGGGACAAAGCAGGCAGAGCTAGTGGTTATCAAAGAACTGGACAGGGAAGTCCAGGACTCTTTTGACCTCACCCTGGTGGCATGGGATAAAGGGAATCCCCCAAAGTCTGGGAGCACCTTGGTGAGAATTAAAATCCAGGACTCGAATGATAACAGCCCAACGTTTGAGGACAGCAGTCCCACTGTGACACTACGTGAGGATACAGCTCTTGGGACAACCATCATTAAGCTCAAGGCCACTGATCCAGATGAGGGCACCAACGGGGAGGTGGAGTACTCCTTCAGCAAGTACACTCGTTTAGAGGTTCAAAAGCTATTCTATGTGGATCCAAAAACAGGAGAGGTGATTGTAAGAGCACCTCTGGATTACGAAGTCCACTCATCTTATGAGGTAATTGTACAGGCCATTGATCATGGTCCCAACGCAATTCCTGCTCACTGTAAACTGCATGTAAAGCTTATAGATGTCAATGATAATGCACCAAGGATTCGCACAACCTGGATAACATCTGCTTCATCTGTTGGGACTGTACTGGAAGGAACACCAGTTGATACTTTCCTCGGTCTGGTAATGGTTTATGATGCAGATTCAGAAAGAAATGGGCAAGTGAGTGCCGCCCTTCAGGAAGGATCGGGGCCTTTCCATCTTAAACAGATGCATAGCAACAGCTATAAGATTGTCACCAGTGGCAATGTGGATCGAGAGAAAGTTTCAAATTATAACATTACGCTCCTTGCTCAGGATCATGGCTCCCCCCCTCTGATTTCTGTTGAACAGTTGACTGTTTCTGTTCTGGATGTGAACGACAACGCCCCAGTGTTCTCTGCCTCCATTTATAAGGCCTCTTTAAAAGAGAACAACTTCACAGGCTACAAAGTTCTCCAAGTTGAAGCCCGTGATGATGACCTGGAGTTCAATGGAAGAGTCTCCTACTTCATAAGAAGCCCCAATGACCAGAAGACAAAGGCAGAACTATTCTCCATTCACCCCAGAACTGGTATAATAAGTGCCCAGCAACATATAGACTTTGAGGAATCTCACACCTACTCTGTCATTGTGGAGGCCGTGGACCATGGACATCCACCACTGACGGGCACGGCGACTGTGCAGATTGATGTTGAGGATGTAAATGACAACTATCCGGTCATCCACGAGCCAAAACCAAGAAAGGGTGTAGCTCATGTAAGCGTACCAGTCAATGCATACAAGGGGGAGATTGTGACCGAGTTGGGGAACGATACAGAGGATGAACCCACTACTTTGCCAATTGATCACTCTATGAGAGAGGGACTCACTGGATTTCTTGCATCCGCAATAAAGGCTGAAGATCTAGATTCAGAACTGAATGGAGAACTCCAGTACTTCATTACTGATGGAAATCCATATGGCCTCTTCTGGTTGGATCAAACTACAGGTCAGCTCTTTGTTAATACCACTAATGCCACTGAGCTCATAGGGAGAACTTTTACAATGGACCTTACTGTCTCTGACATGGGTACTCCTAGTTTGGCCACTAAGGCATCCCTTGAGGTGACTTTCATCAATCTTAAGGACCATTTGAAGAACTCATCACCAGGAAACAGAGGGCAGCTCAGCTTCACCATGATGACTGCGATCTGCCTGGGTGCAACATGCTTGCTTCTTCTGCTGGCCATCGCTTTGGTGACAACCTTCTGTCGCCCTGAGAAACGGGACAACCGGGCTTACAACTGCAGACAGGCTGAATCCAGCTACACCCGCCATCCTCGGCGCCCCCAGAAGAACATCAGAAAGTCTGACATCCAGCTCATTCCCGTCATCAGAGGCCGAAAAGAGGAGCCTCCTGAAGACAGTGAGGTCCAGCCGCTGACTCCACCTCCACTGTCTGAAGACCAACAAACTGAGAGAGATTACAACTTCCTACCATCGGTTATGAATACAAGCTTCCATTCTCAGGGCTATCTGGAAGGGGAAACCTCCCAACATGTTACCCATCACTGCAAAACACTAAGAAAACCTGGAAACATTGAACTTGATGGGACCTTGCCTTTGACCCCTGCCACGTCATATCAGACTCTACGCAAATCCAGAAACACTTCATCATCCTCTTCAGTCTCACATTCTAGCACCTTAAAGCACCACAAACAGCAGCCCAATGGAGAAGAGAGAGGACCACCACGTTCGGCATCCCAGGCAACTCTCAGGAGGCCGAAGACGTCGGATGGTCGAGGAGGACACGATGCAGAACACCAGCAGATGCTTAGGAACCTGGTTCGTCTCTCCATGGCAGCACTTGGAGACTCCATAGAGCTTTCCTCAGCTTCACCAGAGGTGCAGGTAAGATGTGATATTTCGCCTCCTTCCAATGAATACCTGACATTTTAAGCCCTGTTGCCCCCAGTACAGGGGACAACGGGTTGCATTGGTGTTTGTACGGTAATTGCTGTGTGATGCTTGCTTCATTACAAATGTTAAACATCCACGTAACCAGAAAAATGTCAGCTAAAAGCTCAACAAAAGCTATTTTAAGAAAACAGAAGACAATTCAAAGCACAAGCACCTAAATTTGTGTCAACAAGTGAACAGAGCTTAACGGGTCTAAATGGGCAAAAAAACCAAACAAGACCCTTGTTTCTGAAGACTATATTGGGAATCCATAATAGAACCTTACAAAGTCCTTGGTTAAAAAACAAACACAGCCTTCATTAAAACATTATGCCTTTAGACTAAAACTCATCAAGTTCAGGAGCTGCGTTCATGGCAGAACATGCTAACGTTACTGCAAGTTCAACTGACAAATGTTCCCATTTCAATGACATTAATGACTTCACTAATCTGCATTATGGTTTTTTAATGCGTTCTTATTTACATTCTACTTTATAACGTAGACATTAAGGCTAATGCGCCGCTGCTGGCTCTCATTTAAATGCCATTTACTCAGAACTAAAATGTGTGATCACATTTATTTCAACATGTGCTTACAGTTAGCGCTGGTGTAATTAAGTGTCCCCCCTGCAGGCTTTGAGATTAATCTGAAGTGAAGTCCATTAGAGAGTAAAGATGAAGGGCCTCCCTCCTCCACCTCACCAACACACACACACACACACACACACATAGTGCAGCTTCTCTTACATTTTCCCAGCAGCCTCTCTGCTTTTTCAGCCTTCTGTATGATGACTTACTCAGACAGCTCGGAGGCTGGAGTCGGGTGGAGGGGTGTGTGTGTGTATGTGTGTGTGTGTGCGAGTGAGAGAGAGAGAGAGAGAGAGAGAGAGAGAGAGAGAGAGAGAGAGAGAGAGAGAGAGA
>JBBBVU010000007.1:5511587-5537658 GCA_037177055.1 Atherinosoma microstoma | reverse complement strand
TACCTGCTGGCTTGTGGTGAGCACTTTGAACCGGACTGTTTTTTTTTTTTGAACCGGACTGTTTTGAAAACCTTGGAGGACTGAAACTGATGTGCTATTAGGGGGATCAATGGCGTCTCCTCATAGCAGGTCTGGCTTGCTGTCTGGTGGTGACAGTGCTAGATCTGGATCCTTGATGACTGGCTCCACAGGTCAGGACTTCTGACTTTGGGGCCAGGATGTTTCTTGGTCTAGTGTGTGGTTAAATTAAGAAAAATAAAAGTCAAGATCTAAGATGTGTTGTTTAAGTGTTCCCTTAAACAACACAGCTTAGAGGGTTCAATCTGGCCTGCTGAATGAATTTGGTAAATGTGAGAATGACGGAAATTTACTGCAATCGTTTAACTAACAGCAATGCCTAATTTATCCATATGTGAGTTTGCTTTATTATGTTTAAATAGGAAGTATCTACAATTCAGGAGGTTGATTCAGTTTGTCTTATGAGGTGAGCTTCATCCATACATGCCATCACGTTAGCTCAGCAGACCAGATGTTTTTAACTGTCCCAAAGACTTTTTTATAAATCCAGAGGAAACAGAGCCTTTTTTCAGTTGTAGCTCCTAGCATGTGGAATGAGCTCCCGTTGCAGGTTCGACAGGCTCCTTCGCTTCTTGTTTTTAAAACTCGTTTAAAAACTCACTTTTACTCATTGGCTTTTAAGCAAACATGAGTTGGCATCTGTATGTTAATCGGTTACCCTTTGTATGTTCTTGTCTTAAATTTTCTTAAAGCTCTTCTGTGTTTTTTTAATTTTTAATTGATCTTTTATTTGTATTTTAATTCTTGCTTTTCATTTGTGCTGTTTCTCTGCTTTTATATTTATTGTACAGCACTTTGGTCAGCTGGTATGTTGTTTTTAAAGTTCTTTAGAAATAAAATGGTATGGTATGGTACTCTCATCATCGTGTGCAAAATATTGTTGAAACTGCACTTTAGTTTCTTAAGAATTTTCAGGTTGTTCATAATTAGTTTTTTCTAAAAGTTTAGTTCAGTACATGTAAACATCTTAACTTCTATGTACTAAAATAAAGGGAAGAAATTGTGTTTTTGTTATTTATAAGTCATGGTATTATTTTACTGGTCTGGCACACTTCAGATCATATTGTGCAGTAGGATATGTGGTCCATGAACTAAAATGACTTTGACATCCCTGCTTTAAAGTAACTCTGCCATTTTCCACCTGTGTTTGAGCCACAGATGTTGTTAATTACTCTCCTCTCAGAAGGTCTCTGTGGCTCACCATGACACCCTCAAAAGTGAACAAATGCCAAAAGTTGGACACACATAAAACAAACCATCACCCATGAGAAATATCTTTGAAAGACATCTTTGGTGCATGATAAATTGTGAGACCTCTAACAGCACAGCTGAGAACCTTAAATTCATGGATTTATTGTGAGAGGAAGCAAAATGAAAAAAAAAAGGACAAAATGCCTCAACACTATTTAATTATCCCTCAACGCTGATGTTGCTAAAGGACTCGGGGATCTTCATAAAGTCTGCAATATTGAACAGTGTCTTGCCTTTGTGCTGCCAGTCATGTTTTTATTCTCAGTCTCATTTCAGAGTTAATACCTTCGGATCGAGCAGCGGCTGATCGTCCTCCGTCCTGATGCTAATGCTACCAGAGACACAGAGCATCTGTTGAAAATCGCCCAGCGGACCTTCCACCTCTTGGCATTCTTCTCCTCGCTCTGCCGTTCACAGACTATTAGAGCGTTTACGCTGCCGGTGGAGAGGGAGCCGCTGAACTCATTTCACAGGTTAATTAGAACAAAAGGATCAGCCTTTCAGTGGGCGAGAGGCTTTCGATTATTGAAAGGTTGTGGCTTGCTCTCGTCCCTGCAGGCCTCCGGTGAGAGGACTGGGTATATTGGGCTCCATCACAGATAAATGCCACCTATCAATCACCTGATCACGCCTGGCTGCCATCATTAGCGTGTTGTGATTGAAAGCTAAGCTTTGTAATCATCCTCAGGCAAATGCAGAGTGAGGTTATTAATATGCTGCATGTCTGCGGGAAATGAGATGACAAGTTGGGTCAACTTTTTCAAATGAGAGCGACCAGACAGACTGGAGAGGCTGAAGAGTTGAGAGCCAGCATTTGAACAGAAAGGTTCAAATGCAGAGGGAAAACTCAGAGAGACTCTAATGCCTTCAGTAAAGTTCTCCCAAATATGCTCAATGTTTCCCACAAATAAGGATTTATAGTTTATGTCTCAATGCTGTGTCATAAAAGATGCCTACTCAGTAATAAAGTGAAGGAAACAACCTGCTCCAAGCCGATACGAGGGTGTATGGTCTCTGAGTATACAGGCCAAAACTATATCCCTACTGCAGATCAGACCTTTGTTCCCTCAGTACTGACAGTGACCCACAATGAATCCTTTAAGAAGACCTGAGTGATAACACACACATTTTCTCAGAATCCATCTACCATCAGACGACCCTGCAGGCAGGTCAGCTCTGATCTGCATCATGTGATCGTTAGACTCGCTCTGTAGCTTTTCATCGATCAACCTCAGCCAGATAAAGGTCAGGAATTCACCTGCTTCCGGGTGCCTTACCCTCAGCTCCATCCTCCTCATGGATAAAGCAGAAGATCTCCTGTAAGCAGTGCGCTCTGATAAATTAAGTGGCCATGAGAACTGCGGATCTGAGCCTCAGTCACACTTCACAAACAATGCTTTGAAAGGGCCTTTCCCAAATTCACAGGTTTCTTTTTATCAGCTGTCTGTATTTTTGTTGGCCTTTTTTTACCTTGTTAAATGATGAAAATCAAAGGCGGAGCAGTGATTCAGGTCAACTTTTCTGTTGGCCTCTGGAGAAGAGAGGAATTAATTTAATCCAGCAAAGGTAATGTATGCTAAAATCTAACAGATTAAAGAATATATATCCAGAAAAAATACAGCTTATGGTGGTATCAGACTGGCTGCTTCTAGTCTTTAATCATCTCTACATGAAATGGTTTGTATCAAAGTTCCTGACACTTTAAATAAAGTTTTTATTTTACCCTGTTGTGAACACATGAACCTGCAATAAGGATTTTAAATATTTCACCCTCTACAATCAGAATTTCACTTAACCATTCAAACAATCTGGAGGAAATTCAGTGTGTCAATAACAAGGGAGTCTAAGCTGGACACCATGATCCCTCAGATGGCACTGCATCAAGAACCTTCCTTCACCAACAGCTGATAGAACCACATGAACAGGGGATTACTGTGGAAACCTTTGTCAAACTCTACAATACATTCACCAATACTGCTTCAAAGTCTACTGTGAATACCTTGTCCAGAGTTCTCAAGGTGGTGTTGACTTCTCTGGGCTGAGAGGCATCTGGGGTCAGTAAGTGGGAACATGGATTATAGTCAGTGTTCCAGATCTTTGTTTGGAATAAATGGAGCAAAGAGCAAAAAGGAGCATCCAGACTGCAGGTGGAAAAGCTCGGTTCTGTGATGATACAGGGCTCAGGGTTTTAAATTAACACCCACCAACTGCAGGTTACAATTTAATATGGTGGGTAGAAATGAAAAACTGACTGACCAGTTTGAGTTATGTTATGTCTTAGAAGGACCTGTAGTGCAGTCATTGCTGCACCTGAGGATTCACTTGCAGATGAAAACATGTCAGAAAGAATTTTGGCCACTGATGGAAGTAATTTTGATACCCATCTTTACCACTAGATGTCAGTCGTTCTTACACACTACCTTTAGGTTTGATAGATCAGTGGTTCTGAAACTGGGGGTCCGGACCCCCATGAGGGTCGCAAGATTATTTCAGGGGGTCGCCAGATAATTCTTTTTTTTTTTTTTTTTTTTTTAAAAGGTCTATATTCATCAAATAAATTTGGGATTTTTATCAGAGCTGTCGATATTAAACCGTTAATGCAGATACATGTGTGAAATTAGCACATATTAACGTATAAACAACAAAGCTAGTACACGTCATGTTAAAAATCTGAATGTGGCATTATTCAGTGAGAGAAGCGGATTTCAGGCATGTAGGTTGTTACAGTGGTGAACCGAATCAAAAACCACTTTACCCTCCTCATTTATGAAGATTCTGACTGTTTTCCAGCCTTACATGTAAACAATGCTGCACGATGACCCATCTGATATTTCACACAATTAACTAGTTGGTTGCTCGGTTGTGGGGGTCACGGACACCAGTGCATGAAAACTTGGGGGTCGTGGCTTATAAAGTTTGAGAACCACTGTGATAGATAACGGTATATTAAAATGGTTCCTGAAACATTCAGTTACTCTAACCATTAAAGGCATGTCCAAATCTAACTCATATGTGCTGGATTGTCCGTATTTGTTAAGAAGCCTCCCATGGACACTGTTGCACTTTGCAGATGCTCTGTAACTGAGTGTTGGTTGACTGCTAAAATGAAACAACTAAAATAGCCTGAAACAAATGGGTGAAAATTTCTGATTTCATTATAACCTTTTTATTACTTTCTACGCTCCGAAGGATCCATGCTTCTTTTGTTTTGGTAATGTTTCATCCCACAGACAAACGCTTTCCCCTCCATTTAAGCTGCAATAAAATTTCAGTTCGATTCAGTTCAATTTCACTCGTTATCACCAGTTAATGTTTAACAACACAAAAAGATGAGTGGTGAAATGAATGAAGGCCAAATTTCCTTTTTTCTCTATACAGACAAACAAAACACACCAGCAACAGGAAGGAAAACGGGGAGAGAAACCTTTTTTACCTTTTATTTACTGTATCTCAATGGACAATCTGGCAAAATTGAGTAGTGACATATCAAATCATTTTCTTTTAGGCACTGAATTCAGAGATGACACCTCTATCCTGAGGATCCCAGCTCTAAAAATGATGTTAGTGTGACTGCTGGTGTGCTACAGTTTCTTCCAGGTGTCTCTGGTTGGTTTCACTCCACCACATCGTACAGGTTGACATCAATTTTCTGGAAAATAAGAGGAAGGATTTCCAGGCAACCAGAAATCCTTTTTCTTTGCTTCAGCTGAACATGTTCAGCTTGACCAGCGAGACATTTTCTTGGGGATATTACACACCCTCTGAACTTCCCATCAGTCACAGCAGGATGAAGTTTTCATCCTCTGAGACGAAGGCTAGAGGCAGCATTAGCAAGTCGGTGACAGGTTGGACTCAGCCATCATGGGCGAGAAGCGTAAAGTCCAGGAAGTATGGACCCCTGAACTGCACAAACAGCACAGTAAGCTTGTGCTGTGAGGATATAAATAACAGTTTTTCTACCATCTCTTGCCATGAAGACAGGGAGCTTATTTAGCGGTGCTGCTGTGAGGACAGATGCGATGCTGATGCACACTGTGCTGCATAAAGGAAAAGTCATTCTGAAACACTAAAGTCTCTCTCTAATATGAAGAGAAAGGACTACAACTTTTAAATTCTTCCTTTGGAGCTGTTATCAGGTTGTGTTGATCATTGTGGGCTGATTCATTTTAGATTGCATCCACCAACAAAACGCCAGTAACACTCCACTTGTGTTGTTAGCTGCTGATTTATTGCAGAAGTCCCTGTGCTCTGAGTAAATATGATGATGCTTTGTTGTATCATCCTGAATGGTGCAGGACATAAAACACTGGTGTAGTGTTCAGCATTAAAACAAGAACCTACTCAGGTCCTTAACGCTTAACGTGTCACCTTATAAACCTTTAAAATAATTGCTTCCCAAATATAAACTTGAACTGAGATCTTTCTAATGAAGCCTTTAATCCCTGATGTATCATGTAGTATCTGAAACTTATTACAACCCTTTATGGTAAAAACTTTGCTCCAAATCCTGTTGTATTCAATCTGATACTTTTTTTCTGCTCCCTGGTGGGTATCTTTTGCACTACAATGATTCTGACAAAGTAATACAGCACATACTGGGGTTGTTCACCAGTTTGATCACTCTAGTATATTATGTTAATTCAGTGGATAACAATTCAGTGTTTGCTGATATCTCAAATTCTGTCAATTCAAGTCAATTCGATTTAAGATCCACCGATCAATGAAAAAATATCACAGGTGATTTAACACGACCATTTCCATGCATATCAAATCACAAAGGAACTAAAATATAATTGTGGTGGAAATGAATAGATACATAAAGCTCCAGGTGTCTTTTCTATCATTCATTATGCTGCCAGCAGGAAAACAGGTTCAACAATTGTTTTAATCTATCCAACACCCTTTCATACCCACACCTCTCAGCCAATCCCTGTGAGCATATAGGACACATGGGCAGTGCTGCATGGAAACAGTTCAAAGTCATTTCAATGAACTTTCAACTGCACCTGGAAATCTGAATTCAGCCTTAACTAACCTTCAACTGTTGTTAGGCTGGGATCTGCAAAGTCTGAACAAAGCATGAACTGTCTATCTATTTGTCACTTAAATATCGAACACTACTTTCTGATAAAGTTTAACCTTAGCATTAATAAATCATTGCGTTAATATGAATATAGATGTGTGTCAATCAATCAATCAATCAATCAAACAAACTTTATTTATGAAGCACTTTTCATACAATGAATGTATCACAAAGTGCTTTACAGGTTTTAAAAGCATTAAAAAGAATAGTACATTAACCCCCCCTCCCATCATACTTCCCACACCCCATCTCCACCACCACATCTGCATCCCAACACATACACAAAAATTAATATGTGGCTGAGCACAGAGGAGCCAGGTAAGGAAACACTATCAAAGGAGCCGTCTGCACAAGGGGTCGACCGGACCACAGCCACCAGGTTGCCGACAGGGGCATCAGCCAAGATACCAGAAGAGGACCCCTCACAGGCATGGCCAACACTGCAGAAGGCTCTCTCTGAGGAACACTGGAAAATAAGCAAAGATGATAAAATACATAAAAATAATATAACAGTGAAGACTAAATGATTTAAGAAGAGGTAGAATAAAAGTTATTGTTATATAGAAAACATAAAATTACAAACCTGTAAGAATCCACATTAAAAACAATAAATACTAAATAAAAGCCAAATCAAAAAGGTGAGTTTTGAGCCCACTTTTAAAAACATGAACCTTCTCTGCAGCCCTGAGGTCCTCCGGCAGGCTGTTCCAAAGACGGGGGCCATAATATTGAAAAGATGCCTCCCCGTGGGTATGTGTCCTGACTTTAGGAAGGATTAGAAGGCCAGTGCCAGAGGACCTCAGGAAAAAGATCAGAATATAGATTTCCCTCACACCATTCAACATTTTCTTTCCTCAGCTCGGGTATGAAAATGAATCAGTTTCAATGACAATCTGTTCTTATAACAGAGACAGACTAGTCACAAACAAGGTCACCATGTTCTTCACCGGTACGTTTCTATTTACTTGAACGTGCACATGCCCCCACTGCACAACTATAGACCGGTATGGGTTTTCTAAAACAAAGAAACACAAGAATCCCAGCTGGAACAAAACAAATATATACACTGTCAAAAGTTGTAATCTTCATCAGTAGTTTGACAGCTCGCTGACAGTTCAGCTTTTCATTGAATCTTTTCAAAAGTCATGTGTGTCCTTCACAGTTCCTCTTTAAAAGGTTTTTCTTAAAAAAAAGAAAAGAAAAAGAAAAATGTTCATGTTCAGGAGACAAAACACTGAATTCTGAATTAACTGTCACCTGCAGTACCAAAAACACAATCAGATGGTATTGGAAAAAAAAGATATTTGGACAAAGTTTGCCAGGAAAGGAAACCTCCACACTAATGAATGACCTTCAAGGGGCAACAATGTAGTGTCTTTATAGCTCTGCTCAGCTCTCTGGAGGTTTTGTGGAGGTTGGAGTCCACAGTGCAAAGAGATCCTGATGTGCTTTTGACGTCTTCCAGACAGGGATATAATCTAAAATGAAATGAGACAGAGCAACACTCACTTATTTCAGAAGAAAAAAACATCGCTTGCACATTTCAGACGCTAGAAAGATAACCGTTAATTTAAACTCACTTTGTGATCCACCTTATTTTCTTCACACTTAAAAAGAGAAAATACACATCATGTTCCCTGGTTTGAGCCTGAGATGATACAGGATGATCATCAGAAAGCTGCTCACATAGGCCACCAGATGTTTGGTCAACAGATGAGTGAGAAGGTGTGCTCTCAGCCCCCGCCCAAATATCACACATACACACAACATCAAATGAGATACATATTTCAATGATGAAGAAATAGTAAAATAAAAACTGCAAATTGCCTAAAATATGATCAGTTCTGCAGCATCACTTATGAGATGCTGGAAAGTTGCATCTTTCGCCTCCTCACTCAGAAAGACAGCTTCTTGAACCTTACATCTTCTTGAGTATCCAGATATTGCTGTCCAAGCTCCCTGGTCATAATCTCCTTCATCTCTCTAACTTCAGAGATTCTGAAATCCTCCAACAATTGAGCTTTCAATGGAGCATTGACAGACACAGTGGGCTGATTTTCCTCACACGTGATGGTTAGCAGGTTTCACTGGTCCAATCAGTTTGACCAAGTCTTCGGCTGCTGTGATGTCGTCATAATTGAGTGTGTTAACGTCTTGTTTTAGCTTGTGTTCTGGAAGGTCCAGCAGATTTCACTTCTCTTTAAAACTGCAGTGGCTATCCTGCTGCGGTGGAAAAGTGCGCCAATCCTCCTCACTTTGGCCAAAAGATGTGCTGCACCAGCACATTTGAGGCCTTTGTGGCCAAGTTCTCAGTATGCCCCCAGCATGGAAGAAAAAGTTTGAGAACTACTGAGCTATGGACATGTTGCTGGCATTGTCTGCAACCACAGCAGGTTTTACGGTGGCTATATTCCATCTCGGCACACTTCTGTCCCAAGATTTACTCCCGTGTGTGAGTCATTTAAAACTCGTGTCTGAAGAACGTAATTCTTCATCTTCCTGGTGATGTCAAAATAACGACAGTTCGCAATTACATATGACTGTGCTGTGCATGACGTCCATCCATCTGTTGTGATAAAGAAGCATTAGTGTTCATTAGCTGACATTTAATTTAATCTTTTACTTGATTGTTCAGACGTGGTGTGCTGTTTGGATCCGACTCCAGAGAATGTAGTAGCTCACACAACCCCTTGTTCTCGACTACACAGTAAGGCCTCATTTCTTTGCAAATGAAATATCAGATTGCAGCAGTAATACTCATAGCACTTTTCGAAACATGATTCAATTTTTGAGGGAATAGTTAGTCAGACCCATTGATTATGCCTTGTTATCGCAAGGCCGCAGCATGATATACATATAAATATATGTACATATATATGTGTATATATGTGTATGTGTGTGTCAAAAGGGCGATCTAAAAGTCAGTGGTTTAAAAGTTCATTGTTGTGCTGACTTAATTAAGAACTAAACACCCCAGTTTTTATTCATTTATTTATTTGTTTCATTTTATGACAGCCATCTTTTCGTGCCCTGTGGTTACAATTCCAGTACAGTACTCGTCTTCACTAAAGGGTGCATAAGGACCATAAAACCTTACTGGAGCAAAAACTGCAGAATAAATCCTGCAGCTGAGCTCTTAACAAGCTTACGTATACTGATAAAAGTGTGGTGACTCATTAGGACAAACCTACATCGTTTTGCTTGGTGCACCTGCTAATGATGACTTCTAAAGGAACAGTAACAATGCCAGTGACATACTAATGGAGGTTTGTTTTTGAACTGTAATTAAATGAGAGGATGGCCGAAAACTTCTATAAATTACTGTAGATGAGGATTTGACACAATGACCTATAACAAAAGCCTACATTATAAACAACGCATAGAAAATATGTAAAATGACAAACATCTGTTTTTGGAGGATAATATGAATATCAGTAACTCACAGTTGCATTTTCTGGAAATGAAAAGGTTAGAAAAAAAAAGGTATAATAATGTAGGAATAAAGACCACCAAATCCAGGAGGAACTGAACCCCCCCGTATGGATGGATTTATATAAATATACTCTTTTTACGCTGTGAATGGATTATCCAGTAAATATCTGATGTTCTCTCTGTATTTTGGTGACATTTTGCAGTTGTGGGCGATTCTGAGGCAGGCAGCTTTGATTTAAATACTGCTATTTGTTTTTCTTTAAAGCAGCAGCTGCAGAGTTTCAGGGCAGTGAACTAGAAAATGACATTTTAAAATCATCTGTACCCTCTGCAGAGTGCTGCGGCCTTTCCTCGCCGAGGTAAACATTAACACTGTCAAGCTCATCTTTGAGAAGAAAACACATCAAACTAACAGAAAGACACTGCATTTGGAGCGACTAATCTCTGCTTCTGTTCCCGTAACCACCAGTAATGAACTCAGAATTCAGCAACACTTTAATTCCCCATTTCAGTATTTCAGGTAATAACATTTTAATCCACAAATCACACTGTTTGGTAAGATTGTTAAGAAGTCAGTGGCTATACTTAGAATGTTCATGACTGTTGACCTTTTGAAAAGTGCTTTGCATTCATGGTGTTCAAATGAGTTGCAGATAAAATAATCTCTTCATATTCCTTTGTACATGCTACAGAGCAAATAATGAGTCACACCTACATTTTCTCCTCCTATAACTTCACTGTTTGCACTTGTCCAAAATGTTAATTACATCTTTAACGACTTCTTGTTCTGCACTAATGGTGCCTTACATTTGAACTTGGCAATATGAAGTTCCTTAAAGGGAGATTGTGGAAGAATTACAGCCATCTAACATTGGAATCGTGTATCACATTCTAACATTTAGTGCATTCCAGCACCTCACTTTTTAAAACACGCAATGCAACAACAGTAGCCACTGTGTGTCAAAAACCCTCAACAACACCAACATAAGTCTATCGTCCGATAGTTCATGGCGTGCTCACTCAGGCGAAGAGGTTCGTGATTTCATAAATATTGCAAACTGCATCCCATCATTAGTGTGAGTGTGTGAGATGAGAGTTGTGGATTTAAAAGGTCTCCTCCATGCTGTGTGTTTGTTCTGCTCAGCCACTGAACCAGATTCATTTACTGCTGATTGGAATCAGGTGCTGAAATTGGTGCTATTTGTCCCTTACCGGCGGCTGTAGTTTCAAGATGGCAGACCGTCATTGCGCTTCCCTACCAGCTTACCCGTCATATGTCTGAACAAATCTAAAATGCCTCGCTTACGAGAATGTGCCGGATCATTAGCGGAGGTCATAATACACCAATGATAGCTCATATATACATGCAGATATCTATTTTGACCAGTAAACAAGAGAAAATTTGTTACACAATGTCCCTTTAAGATTGAACTGGAAAACCCCCTTAAATAAATCTCACCATCACCAATTTAAAACATCCAACAAAGCTGCCCCATGCATAAAAAGTGATGACAGCTGCAGTACTAAATAGACATGAGTAATGGTTTTCATTTTATTAATTGTCATTTAATTATAAATAATCCTATTTTTTATTTGACTATCGTCTCATTATGCAACTTTCTGGTTTTAACCAACACCCGATTGTAATGCAGCGCTACTACCACCAGGTGGCATCACTAACCAAGCTGTTTGCCAACTGCAAAGAAAACAAACAAAAAAGAATTCTTCATTATAGCTTTAATACGAAGAGATTTGATGCTAATGAAGCACAAATATAAGAAACATCCGGAGGCAGATCCAACAACTAATAAAACATCTGCGGTGAACTACATGGGGAAAATAAACGAAAATGAGGTCCAGTTCAATCTCAACCAGTTCAAGCTGGGATATTATTGGTCTATGACGACTGTAAATAATCACTGAAATGTAAATATTTAAATGCCAAATTGTGATGGTTGGATAGCTGGGTCATACCGCCTCTACAACGTTCCTGGATGTTCCTGGTCCGGAAAGGTCCGGACCTGCCAAAAGATGGTCAAAGAAGGAAATCAGAAAACTAGCAACAGGATCATGGGTAGCCGAATGTCACTGGTTGTAGGCAGACCCATATTATCTGATCCAATAAAACAAACTAGCGTGAATATGGACAGATAAGTATTCTTTTGTTTTTCTTTCTTTCTTTCTTGTACTTATATTTGTACTGTTTCTTTTGCAGCTTGTTGTAATGCTTTTAATGTTTTATGTAAAGCACTTTGACTTGCCTTGTACATGAAATTTGCTTTACGAATAAACTTGCCTTACTGAATATTAGATGGGAGTTTATTATATTATAGCTGATTGATGTACTCTGTGTTCATTGAGAAAGGTAAACAGGAATATGGGTGCTGGGATATTAAGGTGATTATAACTGGGGGGAAAATGTGAAGACTACTAAAAATGATGTTTTTACACATGAACACATATAACACCATAGATTTGAGATTTCCACATCTTTTCTACTTTCATGTCATCTTTGGTGAAAGTCACTTTCAAAACATAATTTTGCTGCCATCTTGGTTGTAATCCTTTAGAGACAACTCTGATCTCAAGAGACTGTCACGCCAAAATGAAAGGTCAAATAAGAGTGGAAATAAACGATGGTGGACAGGTGTTGCTGCTGCTGCTTCTTCTGCATGTGCAACATGTGACAAGAGTAATTTGACCAGCCTTGTGAGTGTCCACATCTCTCTGTGAGACAAACAAGTCCTGACTTAGCCCGACTGTCTCAGGCTGTGCGTGCTGGAGGTCACAACGCAGACAATTTTGCACATTATGGGGAAAAAAGCACATATTTTTTTCATTCTCTGGCTTAAAAACACAATTTAGCACACTGCTAAGTGATGACAGCGAACCAATTCCTGCTCGGACATCTCTGTTGTCTCGACCTCGTGATGACCGTCTGCAGTCTGTCCGTCACATGGTTGTTTTTGCCGCCGCTGTGCCTCTTCGCTCAGCACTGATTTGCCTCATTAGTCAAGCATATGTGTGGATTGTGCTGTCGATCCCAATCAGCTGATTTGGAGCCGGGCCTTGTCTCCTCGGGGAGCTGCCTCCTCCTAGCTGTCCTCTTCCTTGTTTCAAAAACAGCTATAAAGTCAATGAGTAAATCTCCTCTTTGTCCCATGTATTTCTCCCCTTGTTGGTTGTTGAAACCTGCATTTTCATTTCTGTGTTCCCTGATTATTTTCCTTTTCTTCTTTTAGTTCTCTGTTGGATTTTGTCACTCATTAAATGTTTTCTTTTCACCTTTTTTTTTTTTACAATTACATATTCCAAAACTTATTAAAAAAAAGTCCACACTTTGTTCTTAAATGAGGAACCACATAAAATGAAGCATTGGAATATACAACCACTTTACATTTAAGAGTCCACAATGCAAGATGTTGATTGTGATGTATATTTTTAAACATAATTAGATGCAAAAGTACACATTTTGTGCAAAAGAGGGATAAATGCAGATGTGCAGTCTTTGCACAATAAGTACTTGCGATATAAATCAAAAGTGCAGATCCACTGATGAACTAAGTTTAGCTTTTTTTTTGTTTTGTAACCTTGAGTTTGTTGATTTCCTCTCACCACAGCTCCAGCTGTGCTGAGGTCAAACTGCTGTCTTGTTATTTTGTGCAGATTAATGAAGTCATTGAACCGATGGATCGAAGATAAAAATGAAACGGCTACGAATCACTGGTTCTCAACCTATTTTCCCTGAGGACCCCCTTCATGCAACTACCAAAAAGCGGTGGACCCCATCCCGCCCTGTGTTAAAACCGTGATGGTTTTATGCTTTCATTAGCTGCTTCCCACCATGATGCATTCTGGCTGACTCCTTTCCTTTGATAAAACCAAAGTCATGGTAATTGTCAACATATAGCCTTACTTTTTAAAATAAGGACAAATCAGGCACTGTGGCATTTGTCAGACATGTCTCATTAATGAAATGGGGCAAAGTTTGTGTTCCTGGGCTCAGAAAAACACTGCTTCCATATGGATGAAACACCCAAATGATAAAAAAACTTAAGCAACCAATCTCAATTTATCTTTGTGTGGACATGGCTTAATTTAAATCACACTGGCTATGAACAGTTAAAGCCTCGGGGGCCCCATGTACTCTTTGGGGGATCCCCTTGGGGGTTCAGGGACCCCGGGTTGGGAACCACTGCAGTAAATTCTACAGTAGCCTAGTATGCACCCATGTTTGGAGTCAGCCAAATATTTATGCTGTCAGTCTCCTGTTTAATTCCATAAAGTTGCATTTGCTTCAAGTCTGTTAAGAGTAGAAGCCATTAAAGTCCAGATAACTCACAGTCATGTTCATGAAACTACACACTGATAAAATGAGTGGCTAAGGTTAAAATCATGTGGCTTTGATGGACATGACTCAATGTACTAAAGAACAGCGGTCACATCCAAGTGGAATATCAGATGGTTATGAGTTTAATTGTTGTTGCTTCACCTGGTTGAGTTATCGAGCAGGCATCAGTAACCGTGGCTACCACCTATTGGCTGCTGCAAACAGGTTGCTAACATCTGCTCTCATTCCTGTCTATGAAAAGCAGTGCAGCAGCTGGGAGGCCTTGCCTCTAAGGCTATGTTCACATGGCAGGCATACCTGCCCAAATCTTACTTTTTTCAGACCCAGTCCACTTTCATAAGTGGTCACAGATCAGATACTGTACATGTGACCTCAGTCTGAACGGTCACGTTGCATTTCATTTGACTTTTACATCACTGAAGTGAGACATACGTCACAGTTCTATGCTGGAGGAGTCAGGATCTGGCAAAACCAGATGTTTTCTCTGTAAACACAGCGTGCTGTGTGTGATGTCATGTCATCTTCTGCACATATGGGTCACTTCAGAGTCATAGACTGTTCACACTAGAGACATGACGGCCGTTTTATGATTTAAACAGATGTTTCAATCATAATGTAACCAACCACGTGAAAAAAATTTAATTGAGCATTAAGACTGTAGCCTTGGCTGGACCTTTGTAGCAGCTACCAACTTCATCTTTGGCCAACTGGCTTTGCAGCTTCAGTGAGCAAGAAAGTTTATCCACCCCCATGTTCAAGCTAAATTGAAATGTATCATTCTGACAAAGACATGAGTTTAATTTCAGGGGATTAATAAGTGCTGCTGTAGGATATTAAACACTCCCATCTCCATTAGTGTTTCTCAGTCCTGGTCCTCAGGACTCACTGCATTGCACGTCTTAGATGTTTTCCAGCACACCTGGTTCAGATTGATGCACCTCTTCATTAAGGTCTGTGTAAGCCTGTTAATGAGCCATTCAAGTGTAAAAACATCTAAAACAGTGGTGGGAACCCTGGTCCATGAGGGCTGCAGTCCTGCAAGTTTTAGATGTTTCCCTGCTCCAACACAATTGATTCAAATAAAATGGATCCTACAGCTAAGCGAGTTCTGCACAGTGACTCAGTACTTTAAATCAGGTGTGTTGGAGCAGGGAAACATGCCAAGGTGCCCCCTAAAAAATCCAGGTCAGTGGGTCCTGAGGACCAGGATTGAGAAATCCTGCATCACACCAGCAGCAGCCTGGACTGTTCACACCAGACAAGTTGACTTCATGGTGCTGACTGCAACCTCAGATTTCTGTTCTTAGCTGTGTGGAATGAAACATGGTCTCCCGCTGTTGTGTTGGAAGTTTAAGTACTTCTTTAAAAAGTTTCCCAAACCACTATGCCAACTCAACCACATGGGGTTATAAATCCAGAATATCGGCAGCTTGATTAAAACTTAAATGGCTCATGTGACACAATCAGCTAGAAACAAAAACCGCACAGTTTCTTCATTCTGCTGGTTTATTATTGACACCATGTGAAGCTTCTGATGGTTTAATGCAGGATTTTATGCTGCAATGCTGCCTTATGATTGGCTGACAGGTAAACTGTAGAAAGAAGGAACTGCACATCTGTTTCTAAAGTGTGTGTTCATTTTTAACTCATTTCCTCCTTTTTTTGCTCTTTTTTTCATCACAAACTTTTTTCATTTTTTTCTTCGTATTTTAGCTCCTTTCTCTGTTTTTTCCATCCTCTATGTTTTGCTCTTGTTTTCTTCTTTTATAAAAGATTAAAAAACCCTTTTTTCCCCCTTTTTAAAAATATTTTATTCCCTTTCATCCCCACCTCATGATTTCATGATGATCAGTTTCTTTCACTTCTGTTAAGTTTTTTATTTCACCCAGATTTTTCAGAAGGTGGGAGGTGTTTGTCTCCACACAGAGGTCACAGCTTAGGTATGAATGTCTAGTGTGTGTGTGTGTGCAATTAAAGAGTGAGAAAGTGAGAAAGTAAAGCTTGTCAGTAGCCTCTTGACAAAGTTGCCGTTGGCAGCGCGGCTCCTCATCATCTTCACATCGGGATAAAATGAACCCATGAGACCAGTGCCCCCGAGTCCCTCAGTAGACTTAATTTAACAGAGTTAAAATCAATTTCTCTGCTCTCTCCTGGGTCAAATTAACTGTCTCCTTGTATGAAGAAGCACCGACGATTTGACAGCTTGTCCAGTTCCCAACTGTGTCCGTCTGTCTATCGGCTGGCAAACGGCTTTTCATTTCTCATCCAATCTCCGATTCTGACTTGGAGCGAGGGGCGCCTGCATGGCGAGCTTCGATCTGCCAAGAAAGTAACTGGATGTTGACGCCGCTCGCGCCTTTCTCCACATCTCAGCGTGTGGGGCTTTCAGTAATTGCTCTTATTTGTTGTGACACACAGTGAAGATGACACGAGATGAAATCGAGTGTTTCGCCCTGCAATGAATGCAACACTGATGTAAGATTCAAGGGTAGATTTCAACCGGAGTTAAACAGTCGCATCGCTCTCTGGCTCAGCCCATTTGTTTTCAGAACATTAGAAATATTTTGAGCAGCTTGGTAAACAAGCTGAGTTTGTCGCCTCTTCGACTTCTGATGATGAAACCATTCAAAGCCACAGCTCTAATACTTAGGCTCTGGCCTCGATGGCTCCTTCAGCAGGTCTTAAAAAAGACCCGTGTTCAGATGTTTTTAGGGTTTAAGTAAATTCTAACCACTGAAGCACCTTTTGAAACGGTCTGATTCACTGTTTGAAAGAAAAAAAAGGACACAGGTTGCACTGCAGGCACAAAGGCCTCGCACAGCGTGCAACACAAGATAGTGTTTATGTGCTTGTAAAGATGTTTGGAGAGATTTTTTCATATGAAATCCCTCATATTGCTTGGGGTTAGAAAAAAACAGAAACCTCTAAAGTCAAAGTGGTAAACACCCATAATACAAATGCATATAAACACATGAAACTCTCAAACATTCCTTTAATCCTCTATGGTTTTACTTCTCAGGATTTGATAAATAATCATCTGACCTTCTGAAAAGATGAGCAACACATGTTGCACCGTATTTTGATATACTGAAGAAAAAAGACAAAATAAAGAAGCAGTGTGGGATGAAAGGTCCATCCCATAATTCAGAAGCTTCTGGAAGCATCTTTAGCAGCAATAAATGAAGTTAACCTGATAGCTTAGGTTCAGGAGCAGGACCACCTGATGAGTTCTTACAGCTTCACTCACTCAGCTCTGGTCCCTTCTCTAGACTCCATCCTCCTTTTACCTTCATTCATCCTCCACAATCCATTTATTCTTCCCTTATCTCACCCATCCATCCTCTCCTCACCCATCCACACCACACTCCATCACCCATCCTCACTTTCTCTCACTGATTCATCTTTTCATCCTCCTCCTTGTCTCTCACCTTTTCATCCTTTCTCCCATCTATCCATCCATCCTTCCCTAATCCCTTCATCCATTTCCCCCGCCTCATTCATTCATTCATCTTCCCACTCATCCATCCATCTATCCATTCATCCATTCTCCCCTCTCACCCATCCATCCTTCCTCCCTTCTCCATTCATCCTCAAACCCTTCCCTCTCATCCACCCTTCTATCTTTAAACCATTTGTCCATCATCCATCCATCTTCCCACTCATGTATTCACGCAGTTTCTCTGAGCATTGCACGGTCTGGACTTGCTGGAAGGTCCACTCCTGGGAATATTGGCAATAATATTTCTCCCCGTAGAATGATGGACTCCAGATAGTTTGGAAGTTTTTCCTTTTAACACATTGCAGATTGATGGGCGGCAACAGTTGCTCCTTTCAGATCATTGCTGATGTCTTTCCTCCTTTGAATTGTGTGGCTACATCTGAATGCTGCATAAACTTGTGCTTTTATAGAGATCACACTAATGAAGATCAAATAATCAGTGCACTAATTAGAAGAAGCTGTCTGCTACTTACCCTCTTAATTCCTATGGAAGCAGTGAGGATGCATTGAATCGGTTTTCCATTTTGGCTGAGTTCATGTCAGATACATAATGATATGGTTTGCTATATCATGTGTTATACATTTGAGGTTTTATTTACCTCATTTTTAGACCAGATACGGCCCGGATGACCTTTGATCTTGCTTTAATCATTAATCTTTGGAACTGACAGCTTTTCTTTTACATGACTGCATTTGTCTTATACTAAATGTAAGGCATCCTCCCTCATTATAACCAGTAACACAAGCTGCAGAGGGATTAAAAAGCACAATTTGTCAGAAATGTGTATGTGCACTCACTGTTTTGGCATAAAGGCTTTTAAATAGGACGTTTAAGGACAGAGCTGTGGTTTAAGCACTCCAAGCTCCCAGCAGCTTCTAAGCTTTGTGTGTCAGCGCAGCGATGCAAGATTACTCGCCATGTCACAGGATGCCGTTTAATAATGGCCCACATGATAAATTGCTTTAATCAGAAGAGCAGGCTTTTCCTGTAACTTATGATACAGGAAGCTTGTGAAGAGAATTGTTACGCCAAGCCTCATTGAGTTTCTTAATGTGAATCTTTAAATGTCCACAATTAGATTAAGGCTGTGACACGGCGGCTGACCCAGCCAGCAGCAGATCAGCCTCTCCGACGGCTTCTTCTTCTTCAGAGCAATGGGTGGAGGCAGTGGAGAGCAAAATAGAGGAGTGACGTGTGTGTGTGCATGGGGGACAGGAGTCAGTGAATGGATCAATGGAAGTCATTATTTGGTGCTTACCGTTTGGCCAGGTCAGAGTGTGATGGATGTGTTGTGGCAGGTAATGGTCTTCTGCAGCTTCTGCCTGAGCAGGCGGAGATGATGAACTCAGATATGTTCACTTGTCAACAACCCGTCCTAACTTCATCTGGTTCAGTGGCCACCAGTGGAGCTTGTGCACCGCCTCATGCTCTAAAACGAGAAATTGTGGTCAAAACACCACAATAAAATATCAAATGGGATGTAGAATAATATTGATATAAACTGATGTCTAACCAAAGAATTTCTATGCATAAACTGAGAGGATCATCAACTTTGATTTTATCAGGAGGACTCATCTGGAGTCATGTTTTTTTCTACTTTGTGGTTATGTTCTGACCAACCTGTCCAGGGTATTATTGTTTGGTGTCTCTCATTTCTGTTTTCTGTCAAAGTGCTGCCAACTTTGCGAATTTGTCTCTAGATCTAACTGCTGTTCAAGTGACTAGCAACAAATGAAATGGCTTTTGGAACAAAACAGTCCTCAGTATTGTCCCATAGGAGTGAGATCTCCGTGGTCACAATGTTGTTGTGCTTTATTATAATGGCTGTGAACTATAAGAAAACACTAGAGACATGCTGTTGCTTATTTGAGGCGATCATAGTTGTTGGGACTATAGTAGAAAATAGATCAGATATTCTTTGAGGTATGATTTATTTTTCAGATGAGGCTGTGTTTATAAAATCAGGGCTTCATTTGAGTAGAAGTCTCACAGGTATGCTATTTCATATCAGAAAAATCTAATCAGAGTGAGAGCAGGTGCTCACTGGGAATCAGCCTCTGTCAAGATACTTAATACAACATTTATCAACTTGGAAATAGTTGAAAAACACTGGAACTACACCATTTCAGGTGGCACAATGTCAATGCTTCAAACAGAAAAAGTTTCCAGGCGTTTGACCAACATACTGGCACCTAGCAACGAGCCCCCATCTAAGCAGCATCTCTGCAGAAACCTTTCTGGTAAGTGAAAAGCATTTTATTCCATTATTTGTCAAACCTCCCTTATCTCTGATCAGCTGCGGGATAACAGCATTTGTAATTTAGCTGCTAGTTTAGCCTTTTAATGCTACACTGGCAACCCAGGACAAGCCAGCATCCATGGCTAGTGCTCGGCTTGTCACCACTACACTCTAGAAGTGGGTTAGAACTATCCCAACATCCACAGGCTGGTCAGTAAAACCACCTGATATAATGTATTCTCATGACATGTTTGTAGCACTATGTATGTGTTCACTTAAATGAGGTTTGGAGAAGAAGTAAAATTTTTTTGATAAACTATAAAAGTTTGGGTTTCTGATAATATAATTTTGTGTGTGTCAATTAACTGCTATCCACCCATCCATTTTTCTTCCGCTTATATCCTGGGTCAGCTTGCACGGGCGACAGCCAAAACAGGGAAGCCCAGATTTTATCTTTCCCCAACCTCTTCTTCCAGCTCGTCCAGGGGGTTCCTAAGACGTCCCCATGCTGGCCGAGAAATGCAGTGCCTCCAGCGCGTCTTCCCTGTACCCTCCTTCCAGTGGGACATGCCCGGAATACCTCATCAGGGAGGTGTCCAGGAGGCATCCTAACCAGAGGTCCTTTCTTTTTTTAACGAAATACGTCTTTGTATTGCCCACATGCTTCAATAAGAACCTCTCGCTCCAATTGGGTTAAATAACTGGCTTTTTGTCAGTGGTTGCCATGGTGAATCCAGGTATCGGGGCTCCATTGATGATGGCTTTTTATTGTGGTTCCCGACTCTGGGTAAAAATACTCCGAGTTGATAGAACCAACTCAAAGCAGCTGGAACCAAAAACTCAGAGTTGCACCGCTCAGATTAACTTGACCCACAGTTTCTTTTAAAACTCAGAGTTAGTTGAACCTCCTTTCTGGAACAGGCCCCTGGTCTACTGATGATCCCAGAATACCAGTTTCATCAAGGCTTGGCTGTCAAGGACGACAAGATCTCAGCACTGCAGGAACAACGCAAGGACTTGTTGTATCAGCTGAAGGAAATGCATTATCAGGGCCATCAGAGTAAAATCATGCTAGTCACTAGCATTACTTTCCTGTGATTGACTTGTCACCCTGAACTATATTGGCAGGTGTTAGGAAAAAACTCCCGATGAACGACAGACACTCCGATCAGTGAGAAGGCAAAAAGCTATTTTTACTTGCAAGGAGTTCAACTCAGCCAGGAGACACAAGTTGAACTGAGGTTTCAGTCAGAACACCTCTTTATACACACCCCTTCCCCATGATTACTTCAATGTATACAATCCCCCTTGGTGACCATGTGTTGGACCCCCAGGGTGAGGTGACCAGATCAGCAGGAAGGCTGCACTTAGAGCAGTAAACTTCCACAAACAGTTCTGGTCTGAAGTCATTCAAGGGTCACAATATCATAGATACAAGATTTTTCCATCAGCAGGTGAGTAGAGTCATTGTCATTATGTTTTTAAAAATGACTGGCTGGTCATCAACACATCAACAGGCCGGTCAGCAACATCATGAGAGTAGCATATAAAAGCTAGCATCACAGGCCAGCTCATACCCTATTGTCTTCCGTTACATTTGTGCTAAATGATGCTGCCGAGCAACAGCACTCAGTCTGTATTCAAAGTTCTTTCGAGACCATCCATGTGTGAAAACATGTTTTTAAAAACCCCATTATGGTTGAAAGTTTTTGAACGACACGATTATTCAACACTGACCCGATATTTACCGCGTTGGAGCCGCAAGTGCTGCACGAAGCTATTTCTGTCTGTTTTAATGTGAGATGAGGCAAACAAGCCGGCAGTGCAGATGAAGGTCAGACTGAAATAATTCAGTTCAGAGGTGCTGTCTTTGTTCATTGGCACTTTTCGAAAGCTGCTGTTCATGTTTTTCTTCCTTATGGCACAGAATAAATACGCCTCAAGTTTCAGACACTTCATGAAGTGGGAAAAAAAACACACAAAAAAACTTAAAACCTGGCTTTTATCTTGTGAGACGGTGGTTTATTGTGTCTAGATAAAAGTCAGGGAGCCTTATGAAACAGCTCAACTTGTTCTCCTGCATCTCTGCCGCCGCATTGTCTCCCTTCAGACTGAAGGAGGGACACACAGCAGGGATGGAGGGGCCATTTTGCCTTTTTGGAAAGGCACTTTAGCAGCTGCTGCTCTGAGTGCTTTTATCATTATATGCCACTACAGTCTCGACATTTGTTCTGACCTTGGGAAATGGTTTTAAAGGTCTAACAGAATGTGTATGCGAGTTAGAGAAATTGCCTGGATTGAGATGTTCCATGAAAATATGTTATGAACAGCCTCGGTAGGCCAGGCAGGGGTGGATAAGGGGAAAGCTATTTGTGGGACGGGGGCACAATCCAATTTGTTTGTTCACACTCCAGCAGAGCCAGATCAGAACAATTGATACATTAGGGCTGGCTTTAGAGAGCAAATATGGCAGACAGAGAAAAAGGGAGAGAAGAGGAGTACTGTATATTGCACAGAAGTGCTCTGCGAGTAAATATACCTCACGGGCCATTGCACAGGGTGCAGTATGAAACTATGATAAAAAAGAAATTGCTTTATTCTTCAAGTTATCAATATAATTCAGTCTGTGTCGCTTTCTGTCTCATTTTGGCAGCAGGAATCTTTTGTTACAGGGGGATTTTATGGAGAGTAAGGGGAAAAAACACTTGTGAAGGTTCATTCAACATTTGGAGATAAATGTGCTCTGGAGAGAATGATGCCTCTTTCAATTTGAACATCCCCGGCATGCTGTAACATCCAAATCCTCCAGACCTGAACATGTCATCTACTCCAGCAGTGACAAAGGAAATAAATTAGGAGAATACAAAGTCCTTAAATGACAATGTGGTGTTGGTTTGGCAGGGGAGTCGCAGCCGGCCTTATCAGGGAAGGCGACACAGTCTGGGCTCGGTGTGGCTCTGCACAGAGAAAAGGGACAGCTGTTATTTCCTATTCAGCGGCAGGATCCCAGGCCTGATAACGTCTAATAATACACCATAAATTAAATCTGTCGCTTCATTGCTCTCACGACAGCGTCTGCTGGGATAAATACCGAAGTTCAATGCCTCAAAACGAGATTTTGGCAAACCATTATGGTAGGCTGTAGTAATCTTTTTTTTTTTTTCTCATTCCATTTATTCAATTAATAAGATTATTCATGAGGCAAGGATGGCACCATGAGGGGAATCAGGTTTTCATACTGGAGAGAGGCAGGAAGATAGGTTTTATGAGTGATGTCATGTGTTACAGCTTTATAAATTGATCTAAAATATATTGTAATATTAATTACTAGTGAAAACCTTGGTTGGGAGGTATTTTGCAAGCATTTTTCTTTACAGTCTATCTCCTATAAACTATGTGAATACATTAATCTTACTTGAATCCATCTGTGCCCAATCATACACCACCAATTTTGACTCAGTACAGCACTATTTTCTTAGATATTCAGTGCTCCGTGGTGTAGCTGTGTGGAAAATAGGCCAATTTCCTGCTCAAACAGTCTGCAAGAAGCTGTATGAATGTGCAGCTGCTGTGTGAGGGTCAATACTTGGTGAAGTTTGGTTGGAAATTGTTTAAATAAGGTCTCACAGAGGACACAGCCTGTGAGCAGCCCTTTTCTGGAGGTTTTTTATCTATGCAGTTAAATGTGGAGCAAACATGCAACTTCAAGAGATGAAAGTATTCTCATCTATTCCGTGGCTAAGTAAAACAATTCAACAAAATGAAAAGAAAAATCTACCACCAGTACAAGCAGTGGAAATGAATACCAAACAGGTTGAAGGTCAGTTTTATGAAGTGATAACACACTGAATTAAGTGTGAATTTCAGTTTGAATGAGGGCTACCTGTTGGCAACGACCAGTGAGCCATGTAGAGATGTCATGTTTGACTAGAGAGCAGCTCTTTTAACCACAGAGCCCTGAGACTACGCCAGGCCTGGAATTTAATCATTTTAGGGGGAAGGTCACTTGGCCTTTGGTGTTGTCAACATTTTGAAGGCATAAAGGCCAAATATCAGGGCAGGAAGGCCAACAAATAAAACAATGATTTTAAGTCTAATTAATTTAACTTAAAGGTTAAAGGGACAGTGTGTAACTAATTTGGCTTTTATTTGCAAAAATCAAGTATCACTTTCATAAATACATATTTTATCTTAGTCTAATCACAATCACATCCAAATGAAAGTTTTCTTGTAGCTTAGAATGAGTTATTCATATACTTTGTACATGGGTGGCGGCGTACCCAACTGGAGGCTGCCATGTTGCATCGCCATCTTTGAATACAGTAGCCGAAAGGGGACAAACTTGTTAGCCTTACATGTTTTAGTAGTGAATTCCCGTGTGTTGTCGGGAGAGGAGGAGGAGAAACAAGCAGACAACCATGGTTTGTTCAACTTGCCATTTTCCATTGAAATGGAGGACCATACATAGGCTACTCTTTGCCTCAGGAGAGGGAGGAAAAATAACCAAGAAAAGAAAAAGGATTAATAACCCGGAGGAAACAAGAGTCTACATCGGCGTAGCATTTACCAGATGGAGATAATTCATGAGGGAAAGGGACATGAAAACTGACGCGGAGGATGCATTTTTCTGCTGGACAGGTAAGTTAATTCAGTCTAACAGTGGAGTTTATTTTGCCGTTATGTTAGAAACAGGGCAGGATAGTCCAGCAACTACTCTATCCTCCCGTTTAAGTTGGATCATTTACTGTCACTTGCTATATAAAACCGCAGAGACGGCTAATTTGTTAGTTAGCCTACTGTAGAAAAGCTTCGTTGCAACAATGACAGCATGGGATTTTCCTCTTGCAGCGCTGACAGGTCCACTTTTCCTGCTTTGACTGCCTCTACCTCTCTGTCCTTCTCTTCCTCTCCCTCTCCCTCTCACTTCATCATATCATCTCTGAGTCTGCCGGTCACGAAAAACGATTTCACAAGATGACATTAGCTATTAGCAGTAGCTTGGTACCAAATACATGGAGGGCATGCTTGTAACTTATCGGCATCAATAATAAAACAGAATTACATCATTGAGCAAGATGTTGAGGTTTCCATATTTGTGACTCTGCAGCTTCGGTAATAACGTGCCTAAACGGCGAGACACCAGATGGCACTACTTGTTTTTTTACATTCAATTAGAGCACCAATTAGGCTAAGGGTGATTCCATTTTTGATATATAAAATGCCTTTCAATAAATTAATCAAGAAGCTGTTTATTTTCTCAGATTTGTTTTGTAAAGATTAAACAACGAGGTTTTACACCGTTTTAATGCACTTCGTGGAGGAACTCCGCTGCGCATCGTGGTGTTCTAGACTCCGTGTCGTGCATTAAAACCGTGTAATGCACGGGTCCTCGTTGTTTAATCCGCTTATACCAGGGTCCCACACAGTAAACATTTTGTAACAAATGTTTATTTCATTTTGCAAAACTTGCTAAATATGTTTAAGTATAGGAACTATTTTATGTTGCTCTCGTAGTACTTTTTATGCTAAACAACCATTGTCCAGAGAATCCATGCTACAGCGCGTTTCTCTCATTCATCTGTCAAAAGCCAGCTCCTCTGATCCAGTTGATCAACGTGTTGCTATGGTGACACCCGTAACAAAGTGATACAATGGTGATTTAACTTGCCAAACTACATATGCATATATACAAAAATAATGCACGCCAGTTGCCATTACAATTCTCACTGACCATGGTATAAAATCTTTTAATATAATAATATTATATTATGATATATATTAGCAAATTTTATTAGCAGCACCTTCAAATCCGAGTAGGGAAGTCTGGGCTTCCCTGCTTAGGCTGCTGGCCCCGTGACCTGATCCAGGATAAGCGGAAGAAGATGGACGGAGTGGACGGATATATTATATTATTCATTCATTCATTTTCTGTACTGCTTAGTCCAATTCAGGTTTGCTGGAGCCTATCCCAGCAATTATCAGGCGAGAGGCAGGGTACACCCTGTAAAGGTCACCAATCCATTGCAGGGGCCAACACAGAGAGACAGACAACCATTTGTGCACTCCTAGGGAGAATTTAGAGTGACCAATTAACCTATCAGGCATGTCTTTGGACAGTGGGAGGAAGCTGGAGTACC
>JBBBVU010000007.1:5341390-5353630 GCA_037177055.1 Atherinosoma microstoma | reverse complement strand
TAGATAGATAGATAGATAGATAGATAGATAGATAGATAGATAGATAGATAGATAGATAGATAGATAGATAGATTGACTTCAGAGTGTCAATATCAAACTATTGCAATTGAAATGGCCAAACAAAACTGTTTGGCTAATCATCCACGTTTTCAGCAGCCCATGACTCAATCTGCTGCCTGTTCCCGTCAACAGTCTCCTCTCCTGCATGGTGGAGTCCCTGTTGGTAGCTTCAGGTTCAAAACTGTAGGGATCAGGTCTTTCAGTTCTGAAAATGATTACATGTTCCTCCTCCCCTCTCTCACGTCAGTCCCTTTCAGGTGCGTTAGCGATGTCTGTTTAGAGAGCAGAGACCCTGAACGTCATTTCTTTATTTTCTAATACACAAACTTCACCAAACGCAAGAGAGATATTATCTATAAACAATGCTTCATGCAATTTATCAATCATACTCTTAACCTGCCAGATGCTCTTCAAGACAATGACCCAGGATTAAATTGTATGTTTGGCTGCAACCTCTTTTAACTCTTGAGTGGATCGAGGCCAAAGAGAAAGTGTTTGATCTTAGTTCACAAAAGGATGTCAATAATTAAAAAAAAACAAAGGTGACTCAAAGTCATGAATAAGTGTGGGGAAAATATTCTGAAGTTTGATGATGTTTCCTTGTTACAAGACTTTCCACCACAGAAGGATAAATGGCAACAAGCAGCTGCAGAACAGTTCCTGGATAAAATGGGTAAATGGAGGAAGTCATGTGAAGGGCTTTTGACCAAATGTAACAAGATGGGAAAATGAAGTGTGCTGCACCACATCCTGCACATTAAAGATTTAATGTGTGCAGTGAATTGTGAAACATTAAAAACTGACAAAAAATTGGGCTGAAAACCTCACAAACACAAACTAAGACCAAACACGCTTTTAGTGCATTTAGTGCTCAGGGGGATTGTGTATCTTATTTAGGTTTTCTCAACCCAATTCAAGGCAATACTAATATTTCCTTACATTGATCTACACTCACTGGTCACTTTATTAGGTACTCCAGTTCATTTACTTGATAACACAAATATTTCATCACCCAATCAAATGGCAGCAACTCCAATCATGTAGACAAGGTGAAGACGACTTGCTGAAATTCAAACTGAGCATCAGAATGAGGAAGAAAGGAGATTTAAGTGACTAAACGTGGCATGGTTGTTGGTCCGAGTATTTCAACTACTGGGATCTACTGGGATTTTCACACACAACCATCTCCAAACCATATGGTTTAATAGTTTGAAGAAGAGTTTTTTTTTTTTAAAGCACTTATTTAACCAGGTAAGTCCGTTAAAATCTTGTTCATTGACAGTGATGACTTGGGACCGTGGCAACAGTAAAACATGCATTGAAAATATCCAGTTAGCAGCAGTTGTCTGAGCCAAAGTTTCTTGTTGATTTCAGAGGTCAGAGGAGAATGGGCAGACTGGTTGGAGATGATAGAAAGTCAACAGGAAGTCAACACTGGTTCCAACCAAGATATGCAGAGTATCATCTCTGAACGCACAACACGTCCAACCTTGAAGCATATGGATTACAGCAGCAGAAGACCACACTGACTGACACTCCTGTCAGCTAAGAACAGGAAACTGATGCTACAATTCACACAGACTCACCAGAACTGGACAATAGAAGATGGAAAATGTCTCTGTTTCAGCTCCACATTCAGATGGTAGGGTCACAATTTGGTGGAAACATCATGAAAACATGGATCCATCCTGCTTTGTGTCAATGGTTCAGGCTGCTGATGGTGATGTAATGGTGTGGAGAATATTTTCTTGGCCCACTTTGGGCCCCTTAGTGCCAACATTGCACATTTTAACCACCACAGCCTCCCTGAGTATTATTGCTGACCATGTTTTTGTTTACATTGTGGTCTCTTTATGACCACAGTGTACCATCTTCTGATGGCTACTTCCAGCAGGATAATGCACCATGTCACAAAGCTCAAATCATCATCAACTGCTTTCTTGAACATAACTATGAGTTCACTGTACTCCACAGTCACAGTCACTAGTTCTTATTTCCAATATTCCACCTTTGGAATGTGGTGGAACGGGAGATTCTCATCATAGGTGTGCAGCAACTGTGTGATGCCATCATGTCAACATGGAGCAAAAGGCAGTTCTAGAAGTTAAAGGGGCTCCAGCCCAGTAGTATCAAGGTGGACCTATTAAAGTGGCCGGTGTGTGTGATTTATATTACATCAGAGACACAAACTGGAGGGTTTCTCTTTGAGACGAGTCTCCAAATACACTGTGCATGGGATCACTCCCTCCTGCACCACAGCAAGATATGCCCTCCCACCACCTCCTCAGATACACCAGGAACATATCAACCATAAGCAGAGACCCTCTCTCCCGTCCTCCCACCAGTGTGGATGTCGTTTGTCCCCCGGCTGCTCGCTGCTCTGCCCTGGTTGGCGGCGCTCTCACACGCCGCCTCACTGAGTTGTCACATGACATCTATTACATTTAAGGATCGTCCTGGCATGTGTTCTTATTGTCTCTCGCTCTCTCTGTCTTACACACACACACACACACACTCATGCACACACACACACACACACACACTTTCACACCTCTCATAAGGCCAGGAGAGCTAATGACTGAGATGGCTGGGCTTTAAAAAGAGAAAAGGGAAGGTGACAAGGGATGATTCATCTGAGCAGCTCTCCGGCAGTGATGACTGACAGCTGATTTATGATTCAGCGCCGAGCTGTGAGAGCTTAGAATCATTTCCCCCCATTTCTTATTTTAATTCCTTACCGCAGGTGACGGCAGGAGGGATGGGAGCCAATTATCTTAAGTGTCTTCCTGCTCTCTGTCAGCTCCTGACAGTCGCCGCTGAAAGTCTCCGGTCGGCCCACGAACAGCTGACTGCTGCCGCCTCCTCCATTACAATCAGCACTCGGGTTTCTCAGCTCTGTGCTCACTTTAAAAAACATCTGAATGTGAATCTTCCTGCTGCAGTTTGACCTGAAGACAAACACGTTTCTAGGCTTAAAGCTGCACCGTCTGAACTGATCTTCACATCCAAAGCATTAACAAAATAAAATGAAAAGGGAAATTAGCATAGGCCTATCCATGTAATTATTTATTTAAGTCACTTAAGTTAATTAAAAGGTAATTTAATTTTTAAGAAAAAAAATCACACATTTTAAATCCCAGTGGGACATTTTTATACTTTATATAATTACATTTACATTTTTAATCCTGACTTAAATCCTGTTTATGTCATCTAGCTTTATGGGGGAAAGAAATAATAAAAGCAAACTGAAATGTTGAAATAGCCAGCTGTTTCCAACTCCACATCGAAAGTAAGGAAAATTGAAGAAAATCTTCATCAGCTTTAACTCAACTCAACTTTGTTTATAAAGCCCTTTAAGACAGGCAGAGCTGGAAAAAAATGCTGATCGTAATTAAACAAAGCAACACAAGGAAATACAACAATGAACAGGGAAATACAAAATGAAATGATTGTTTTAAAACAATTTATAAACAATCAAATGATTTTAAAAAGAATAAAACAATTCAAAACAAATGAAACCTGAAAATAAAACACAAGTAGAGTCTCATGTTGGGTTAAAAGCCAAGGAATAAAAATGGCTTATAAGACAAGTTTTAAAAAAAGGACATCAATGAAATATTGATGTATTTATTTATTCACTCATGTCAATCATTATCTAATAAAACTTCATAAACACCCAATGTTTATTCTTAGTTTTGCTCTGTTTTGGTCTCCACCAACCATCTTTTAGCTGAATAAGGCTGCCTAGGATGATACTCTACAATACCAAGAGCAGAAAGACAATTACTGTTATCAGTATCAATTGTCTGATTATAAACTGATAATAAATGTATCATTTGCTATTCCAAGACGTATCTATAATTGAAGCTGTAAGGGTACATAAATGAGTTTAGTTGTATTTATATAATTCACTGATTTTCACATGATTTCCGGGTGGATTGATACATTTCTTCAACACTGTTAGTGATACAGTGTAGATAGAAAATGTATCCGATGTGTGACAGAACGGGCACGTCCATCCTTAAGGCCAGCCTTACACACGCACCACCATCCAATACCCTCCAATCAAATTACCTTCCGCTGCAATCCAATGTGACAGTAAGACAAATCACACTTCAGATGTAAAATAATTGAAACAGACTCTTATTTGAGTGTGTGGCGGACGCCTTATGGAGCAGTATATTCTGCATCAGCTTAATGCGTCCATCCATGTCAGAGATGGATTATGGTGTCAGAGTTATAGATAAGCTTCTGTTTAGTTAGCCCCATCGGGAGGAATAAACATTGTAGTCATATTAAAGATAACAAGTGTTTTTATCCACGTCACCGCGGCGCAGCACACACAGGGGGAATAAGGCGCTCATATTCTGTCAAGTGAATTGTAATTGCTATTCGCCAGAGGAAACATAATTGAAAAATTGGAAGAGTGCAAAAAGTCAGCATTGTCTGCATTGTAAACAAAGACTGGACCGAATCCTCCGCGGCCGTGGGCGGCCGGAAAAGACAACACAGAAAAGGCTCGGCTCTTATTTCCATTGAAATCCACTTTAAAAAAAAAAAAAAAGAATAAAAAAAAAAAAAAGGTCTTTGGGTAGCAGGGGATTAAACCGCGCACACAGAAACACACACATTCACACAGAGAGCCACAATATGTGGTGCCAAGCCGAGCTGCGTTCCAGAGAAGAAGAAGTGGTGCTTGAAAAGAAAAAGGTTTGCGGGGGAAATAAAGAAGGTGAATCTGGATTGATGTGAATCACACTAGCCACTCTGGCCTGGAGCTCTTCCAGCCGGGTGTGAATCGCCTACCTGTGTCAGAGGGATGTGTGAGAGCAACATCCAACAACAACAACATCCCCTCTCTCCTCCACCAACACCACCGCCGCCGCCGCCTGCCGCCCACGCCTGCCTGGCCTGCAGGCATGTTACAGCAAGGATTACATCGGATAATCAAAGGCATTCCACCTTCAGACTGGCACAACCTCAGGGTCCCCGTCTTCCTCGCTGCTCGCTGATGCTCTACAAACCATCGCAGGGAGCCAAACCGTGAGTCAATCAGGATGCTGGTAAATAAGGGTAAGGGATGGTTTTCAGCCGCTGAGCTAAACCCACACACAGCTCAGGGAGCTCTCAGAAGAGGCCAGAGGTCAGGCAAACTAACGGCACTTACTTGGTAGCCCACAAATCCCACTGAGGGTGAGGAGTTTTGGGGAGTGGGCGGCTTAACGTGCAGGCAGCGAGGTTAAAGCGTGTTTCCGCCCATCTGCAGCTTCTCCATCATGATGGGCATCGAAATGTTACCACAGTGTTAAAAGCTGAGAGGAGGAGAAACAGACCGGTGTCAGTGGCCAGAGCATCTACATCACACAAGAGGAAAATAGGTTCTAACACTCTCAGAGTGATGGATCTGGTACCACTTCAGGGGTTAGTATTAAAGCTACCTCTCCTCTTCCAGATGTTCCTGTCAGGGATGACCCCCAACGGATCATCTGTTTCATCCTCCAGCATGGATATCTGAGTTATGGTCCACACAGATTTTACACCAGATGCACATTGTATGTCCATGTTTGGTAGAATAGTCGCCAGAAGGGCAAAAACAAGAGCGATCCATATATTCAACCACTGTACAACATAACAAACTGGATTCAATAAAAAAAAATTCCAGGCAGCAGAGACATTTTAACTCTTTATTAGCCTTCATTAAAATTCAATTTACTATCAAATTTAATCAATTTGTATCGTTTGAATCAATGTTTTAGATACAAACCATATTTATATCTTTTTGAATCAACATTTTCTTTAGCAGTAATGCACTCTACGCAATGTTTACAGCACACCACCAGCAGCAAGCGGCTTCTCACAGGTAAACAATAAAGTGAGTTGGGGAAAAATTCTTCAAGTTTCAACATCACACAGTGGACTTAACCATATAATCTCAATCATTCAAAACATCCTGTTTTGGCAACTTTGTCGGTGCATGCGAGACACCTGTAAACACCAATGGAAATGGAGCGTGGCCACCATGCTTGTATGGGCTCAGTATAAAGCCAGAAAGATGTAAACGAATGGTTGCAAATATTTTCAGAGTTTGTCCATTGAATTAAATTAAATACATTTTTGTCACCCTGTAAAAAAATAAAAAATCTGCCAGAGAAATTTAAGTTTGTGAATGTGCAGAAAAGGATCTGCATGGTTGTAAAAAAAGATTTGTATTTGTAGAGAAAAATAGAAGTGTTTATACAAATCATGGACACAAAACAAAAAACTGCCTACAAGACTCTGAAGTTGCAGATGTGTAGTTTTGGCCCCGTCTTTACACTTCTATGTGATTGGATGATGACAAATCAAACTGTCCAATCAGAGAGCAGAAGGTTTCCTGTCCTTCCGCACTGCTGCAGGCTCTTCAAGCGGAGTATAGAAAGATGGGTGATGTTGGGACCCGAGTGGTTTATTAAATGGCACTGGGTTCGACCACCGCTCTCCTTCGGCTGGCCTCTGTGCGCCACTGTTACTTGTTCAATGGCCCTTGGATTCCGGGGTAGCCCCTGCTGCATTAGGAGGCTCACCATGACTCTCCCGGGGCAGACAGGTGGTGGGATGTACCCGGAGCCCAGGAGATGACTCCGTTCTTCGACAACCACCTCTTTCTTCCCCGATGTATAATCTTCAGCCTCTGGCGCGAGGACCTACAGTCAGGGGCAGAGCTGGACAGTCAGCCGGGAATCTAAGAGCTGTTAAAATAGTAACTACGGCGTTGGTGGACATCCATAAAAGCAAAATGGAGAGTTTTCTTTCAGGAAGTCTCCTCCTCCCTGGAAATATGTGAGATATTGTATCTGGAAAGACACTAGTCAATCATGTGAGTTGTTATTTTTTTGTTAAGTAGCTAATTAATTGCAAATGATCCTAACTCCTTCCTATATGGGCTACTTTTAACCAAAGTTTGTCTATCTGATGGTGGAGGTTTGTACATTCACATTGGATCTTAGAAATGCTGATGCTCACAATAGACACAACGATAGTTTTAACTTCCCATTTCCAAGGTAGAAGGTTATTCTCTTTGTTTGTTATGCCAAATACTGTAAAATGATCATGCTTTTCTTTTTTAAATACCAACTCTAACTATTTAGTTAATCATGTAAAAAGGCATGCAGAAAGCTTAAAATGTGGCATATGACCTGCAAAATGTCATGAAAACACTGAAGACACACAGAGGAGAAGCTGCCATGTGGTCTGACCAATCACAATCTGAAGTTTCTTGACTTGAACCTGTGCCAAGGGACATTATTTATATCAATACCTAGTCCACTTTAGTCTGAAAAAGAAATGAGTCAAATGATAAAATTCTATTGGATATGAGTCTGAGTAAATATTGGCGCAGCAGCAAAACAATAATAATTTAAATGCGACCTCTGTGTGTACAGTTCAGATTATATTCAAATTACAATCATATTTAATGTTAATTAATGCTAATGTGTAATTTAATGGAACAAACAGCACAGGCAGAGGGGGTAATTAAAAACCACAGGCCTTGTGGAAGCTTCTGTCTGTGTGTGTGTACTGAATGCAGGTAAAAACATTTAGTTCAATAAAATCTATTTTTGTGGTTTTTTTCCTCCTCCAGTACCAGGACCGGCTCTGTGATCCTCCGAGGTGAACCTCACCAACAGCAGCAGTAATGAGGTCAGAGTTCGGAGGCCCCGGCTGACAAGACATGAAACAAACATTTCTGTGACCGCAGGTCCAGGATGAAAACTCAGACTGAGCCAAACAATCTGTCGAGGTCAGAGAGCGCGCTCGCTCTTGTTGCTGAATTTTACTGGCTTACAGAATCATCAGTCAGAGCAGGGGGGGACGTTTCCACATCACGTTGAAGATTTGTCATCTGACCACCAGGGACCCTCAGGGATACTAGTAGCTTAAAAAAATAGTTCTTAGAAGAAATCTCTTTGTTGAATACAAATGCTCCAGAACATAATCTTACCAAATATTTTTATTATAATATTTTTTTCTGCAACCCATAGATTATGTTATCTGCCTAATTAGTCTGATTATCGGGACCAAAAGCCCCACACTGCGGTGAAGATGATTTAGAAGGGGTTTTAGTCTGGGGGTCAAGGAATGAGGATCCACATTCAGCCTCATTATCGCAGAAACCCATAAAAAAAAGCTCCAGGAAGTGAGATCAAGCATTGGTGGCTGGAGCTAGGTGGTCCTGGCTGTCCACACTCTACCAGTGATGGACCAGGCAGGAGAAACCCTCGGCATAATGAACCCAGGGCTCAGCAGGCAAGCTTTTCCACCTAAAATCCAATATCAAAGCTTGGTATTATTACTGTTATTGAGCATTTAAGTTGACATTCACTACCTGAACAATGAATCATGAAAAATGTCATTGTTGTTGCATGACATCCCCTGTGTATGGTCAATCATTAGGTGGTTCAAAGACAGCACATTTTGGGCCTTTGCGAAGAAGATAGAGCAGTTTCATCTGGGTGGGAATAATTAGGCAGTGAAAGTATGCCGTAGAAGGATGTGGTAAGGCAAAATTTGCAGATATTTACAGAAAGATGAGACTATGTAACCCAACTTTGGCTGTTGTACTTTATAAGGTTCACTTATTCAATTAATTGTTAATACAAAAACGTAGTCATTCATTGACATGGCAACAACTCAGTACATTTAGCGATGTAGACATGGTGAAGACAACTAGCTGAAGTTCAAACTACGCATCAAAATGATGTTAGTTAAAAACAGAGAACTGAGGCTACTGCACACCTGTTGTCTGATCTGATGAGCCTCCATTTCAGCTCCACATTCAGATAGTACAGTCAGAATTTGGTGGAAGCATCATGAAAGCATGCATCTATCCTGTCTTATATTAATGTTTCAGGTGGGGTTGTAATGGTGTGAGGGATATTTCTCTGGGCACACGCCTAGTATAAACTGAGCATGGTATAACCAGCACAGCCTCCCTGAGTATTGTTGCTGACCATGTCCATGTCTTTATGAGCACAGTGTAGCATCTTCTGATGGCTGCTTCCAGCAGGATAAAGCTTACTGTGCAGATCTCAGATCTCAGATGTGCTGATGTTTCAAAACCTACATAGAATAGCTATAGGATTGATTTTAAGGCGCATTACGTCTCAGAAATCACAACGATGGTGGGGTTCATCTGTGCACGTTTCCGCGACGTACACAACATTCTCGGATCAACACAGCAGCAGGAGAAATATTCCAGCTGCTCCAAGCTGGAGTGAGTGTCAATTTTCTCTTCCCCGAATAAAAAAACCCCACTGATATTTGTGTCTGATATTCAGCTGGTAGACATATTTTCCACCAGGCTATGTCCGTGTCACTGGCGGAAGTGAGCTCATGTGTATGCAAAAGTGTTGGTGATTAATAGCGATGGTCCTCTTAGATTGTTGACGGCGGTGGAGGCAACCGAGTGTTAACGACCTTGACGGAGTGTTGACGACCTTGACCGAGTGTTGACGCCTGTGAACAAGAGTTGACGACTGCGACCGAGTGTTAACGAATGTAACCGGGAGTTAACGACTGTTACCTAGTTTTGACGACCTCGACCGAGGGTTAACGATTGCGACCGAGTGTTAACGAAGGCGGCTAATTGCTGACGCCAAAAAGTTCAACTGGAACTTTTTGGGAGGGTGGGGGTTGCCATTGGGAGGGCACTGCTAATATAATGGTATGGGAAACACTGGATTTGGTAATCTCATACTCAGCGAGAAACTTCTGTCTGCTGTGTCTGTCTGTCCTTATCTGACATATGTTGGCTAGATTTTTGTATTGTCTCACCACCTCTACCAGCTGTTCTTTTAAACTATCTGCCAACGTTGTTGAATCTTTCGCATCAAGGGAACCAATTGTTGTTGGACGCCCCACAATAATAAAGTTCTGCTTGGCTGATGTGTTGAGAACAAGCCACAAGAACTCCCAAACTACGGCCGCAAGAGCAAACGAAGCAAAAGCAGACGTCATTTTGCCCCTGCGGCCTCGAGAACAAGAACAAAGTTGTCTGTTCTCTTGTAGTATGTAACAAGCTTAATGCACCATGTCACATAGCTCACGTCATCTTTAACAGGTTTCTCATCGTGGATGTGGAGCCGAAAAATCTGCAGCAACTGTGTGATATGATCATGTCCATATGGAATAAAATCTCTGAGAAATATTTCCAACACTTTGTTGAATCTAAGATTTAAGGCAGTTCTGAAGGCAAAAGGGGGTAAAAGGAAGGAGGGCCGAATAAAGTGGCCGGTGAATGTAATGCTGAAGCCCTCTGAAGGTCACCAAATCCTCACAGCTCAGGATATACACAAAACATGTTCACAATAAATTCAGGTTCCTGTGCCCTCTGCAGGGGCCGGCTTCTTTCCTAACAGCTCTGACACTGCTTCCACCACTTATTCGCCAATCAGGTGAAACTCGGAGGAACTGGGGGTAAAAAAGGCATTTATTTCCTTGCTGTGTTGAGAGGAAGCACGACATCACTTCTGAGGAGGAGGAAGGAGCTGCTGATTGCAGAGGAACAGGGTCTTTAATTTGAAGGCCTCAGTGGTGTTCAAGCCTTCGGCGTCATGGGGAGTTAATCAGTACTTGTGCTATAGATAGGAAGAGGAAGACATGGAGAGGATAAAGAGAGGAGAAAGAAGAGGGAGGGCTCGATTCTGCAGGTCATTGTAGGGTTTCTACTCTTGACATGTGGATCCAGCAGCCATTGCTTCCAGCAGAAAATGTACATTGTATTGTATTAAAAACAATTTATGCATAAAAGAGAATTTAAAAGGCCTTCACACACCAAATATAACAGCAATTTACAAACACACCTCATTATTGTTTCTTTCATACACAATCCCACATGTGCATTCACACACACACACACACACACACGCACACAAAGCACAGTTCACTCCCCCCTCCCCATTCTTCACAAACATAAGCTACAATCCCTTGTGACTGTGTCTCTTAACTGAATAAAGGTATACAAACATCAGTAAAAATAAACAAACATTTGGCTTGATGCTGCTGTGAGGAACGGTATCTTGGGGATCCTTCCACACCAGGAGTCAGCCCACCCAGGACCACAGAGGGCAAAGCCAAGCCGGCAAAGCCCCGCGGTGTGGAGGATCCCCATGAGGAAACCACTGGAGATAAAAAGTAAGAAAAACCACAGATGAGAGTGACAAGAACTGAAATTACAGATGAAAGACAAAATAACACAGGAAAAGAAATGCAACGCAATCTACGAAATACCATGCAGATCCTGCAACAAAACATACATAGAAGAGACAGGGAAGACTTTCAACATAAGAAAAAGGGAACATCAAAAGGAATGGGAGGAGGAGACAGCTGGACGACTCACTAGAACACAAAAAGAAAAGGCAGAACAGGAGAACTTAAAATCAGCCATATTGGATCACTGCAGGAAGAACGACCACATCATGGATTGCGACGGCGCAAGGATTATTGGATCAGAGGAAAACAAATTCAAACACTGGGTCAAGGAGGCAATTGAGATCAGAAAGCGGGCCAGCAACACCATAAACCGGGACGAGTTTAAGTGAATACAAGCGGCCGAAACAAGTTCCCCCGGTCATCCTGGAGGGGCTCAGAGTAGAGCCGCTGCTCCTCCACATTGAGAGGAGGCAGATGAGGTGGCTCCTGCATCTGGTCAGGATGCCTCCCATGGGAGGTATTCCAGGCATGTCCCATCGGGAGGATAACACATCAACAACGCATCAGCGGACATTCTGAGGAAGCTGCAGGTGACAGCCGAAACATGTCAAGGTATCTTATAACGTCACACTACTTGTCTGATTAGAAGAAAAAAGATTGTATAATAAAGATAAGAAGACAAAATGAAAATCATTGAGCTAAATTACTTTGTGTTCAAATTTCTTGATATTTGGGAGGTAATCAGAACACATTAGCAAATACACAAAGTTCCGCACAAAATATTGTGCTCAATTAGGGCTGGGCGATAAATCGATAACCATATATATATCGAACGATAGACACCACCCACACTCTGCTGCAGACCAAAGAAGCAGGCTCTGGTCCTCCTGAAAGCCGGGGGTCTCAGTTCACTTGCAAGGCAAGTTTATTTGTATAGCACATTTTCAGGTTCAAGACAATTCAAAGTGCTTTACATAAAACATTAAAAGC
>JBBBVU010000007.1:5314310-5328821 GCA_037177055.1 Atherinosoma microstoma | reverse complement strand
TGTTTTACTGTCATTGAAGAATTTTGTAGCTTACCTAACTAAAACATACAAACGTTTTTTTTTCAGAAAGACAATGAGCTGTTATGAAATACAGAATATTAGGATGTTATATGTCAGTCTTGTTATAATATAGTATGTTGTTCTTATTCTTTGTATTGTATGTGTAGTAAGGACCAGTGTGTTTTGTTCTCTAAAAATGTTTAAAGAAACATAATGATTTTCTATTAGGCTAGGCAGTCACAAATTTCTATAAACTTTACTCCTACTCCCTGGTGACTTAAAAGGGAAATGGTATTTTTATTTAGTCTCTTTTTTTATCTAATTGGCAGTCATTTTTTAAGACCACAATATGGTCTTAATTTGTTGTACAGAAAATGTTGTTATGGGTAACCCTCAGAGCAATGGAGGATTTACAACAGATGACCAAGCCACTCTGTTGCCCCTTTGTTATGAATGCAGGTGCTGTCGGAAATAAATTGGCTGTAACCACAAACCTGATCAGCTTCTGTGAACAGAGGATGTAGCCTACACAAGTTACAGTAGCATCAAGTGAGAAAATTCAGAAATCTGACTCAGTAAAGTCATATTAATCTACAGGGTTGTATTCTTTTGGAGACTTACATGTGTTTCAAAAGTCACTCAACTTATGTCAAGGACAACCTCACAAGATAAGTCATTAACAAACAGAGAAAAAAAAGGTTGTAGATTTTCCATTCAGTTTACTGTTGCCCAACTATCATGGATTTGAAAAAGAAAATATCAAATATCAAATCATCAGTCTAAAGTTATTCAGTTAAAAACTGGAGACGGTGAATCTCCACGTCCAGCTGCCCTGTAGTGGTTTCTGTTTGTGCTGCTGCGGTCTGGCTCTAGTCACAGGTACAAAACACTCAAAGCTTACAGCCCACAGGTTTGTGCAGCAGTTGGTGTTACCAAAGTATAACAAAAGAAGATACACACACAAACTCAGTTACAGTACATGTGTGCAGGGTGCTTCCTGTAATAATACACTATTGTGACAAATACAGTGGCAGCAGCGGTGGTGAAGCTCCAGGACCAGCCCTTCCAGCGAATGGACCTCTCTGCTTGTGACAAATTGCATGTGGAAGAAAATCTGCAGGGCCCATTGAACTTTAGTATTGCTTTTATTCCTCTGTCATGTTCCCGCAGAGATGAAATGGGATCGGTTTCTTCCTTTCTTTTTTTTTTTTTGCCAGCTCCTTTATTCACGGCTCTGTGCCTGCTGGTGTGCTGGATAAACGGCCAGAGCTGTCTGACAGTGAAAGACATTTTTCTCTGCTTTTCTATTTTTTTCCCCCTCCTCAATCCTCGCCTCTTTTTTTCTAACTAGCCTCAAGATCTCAGGTACTCGAAGATTCATGCCAGCAGCAGTAGTATCTGTATGGTTTTATTCCATAAAAATTGCAGACGTGCACCTTTTGTGTGACTTTTGTATTAAAAGAGGAAACAAATTCTTTTAAGAACATTTTGTATGTCAGCAAATTAAACATCATGGGACCACAAAGAGGAAAAAAAACACAGCCATTCAATTTTACAGATGAAGAGCAAAAGCTTGAGCACCTCTTTTGTTCTTTGGAAATTTCAGCTTATTGAAAGTAAAAAAAAAATAAAAAAAACGTCTCTAAGAGGTCATTGTGTCTTCGGTTTGTTGCTTCTAATAAATTATAATTAACAGGAATGTTGGAGGTCAAAACCCTGCAGAAGTACTCATAGACTACGTTTACATGCCATCAATATTCGGGTTAAGGTCAATATTCGGGTTAAGGTCAATATTCGGGTTTCTGAAACTTTTAGAATTCCCTGTTTACATGTGTGAGCAGACAGAGTTACTCCTGTATACATAGATAACTTTTAATACTTTAATACTCAGCTCAGAATACATGATAGTTACAATCAATTAGAATATCCCGACCCAAACCGGAGAACGTCATGACGTAAATATGCGCTATTTTCCGCTTCTTCCCGCATCCATGGCAACAACAATAACAGTAGGCAGACAATGAACTATCCGGGACCGATAGAAGTCACTTTTGCTTGTGCTTTGGTGCTGGTACTGACCCACCAGCAATATTTGACACTATTGTGTGTCACGGTCCTCAATAGAGAGAGCTTAATTTGGTCTGGCGTTCTTACAAACTCTGCCTCAGTCTTGTTGTTGGTGACAGAAAAAGATCAGAGGAGCACTAAAATATTTCTGAATCATCTTCTGGGTATTATGAATGTCATCAATCAGGATTTAGACCTCTGAATCACTGCACTGTATCATTTAGGGAATTCTTGTTTTGCCCGTCTGGGAGTCGCTCCATCAGTCAGCTTTTAAGCACATTCATGAAAGGGGAATACAAACATTGTGTGTTGGTGCCATAAAAACTGCAAGAAAATAACTACAACAGTAACTCAGGATGATAATAACTACAGCTAATAACTACACAAGTGTTGAATGACATACTCGTGTAATATCTGTCAAATGGACCTGCTTGACATCTGTGAAAAGTAGAAAAGTCATTTCTGAGTCGTTCCTGGTCTCATGCATAGCACAATAACAACACAATTCATGTTGTGTCTATTGCTTGTCTTTGAACGGCCTGTAGGACACTGCCCTGTTCTTTTATCCTTACCTCCAACCATTTTTGGTGTGCTAAATTTATATAAATGTTTTGGGACACTGTGACCTCTGATCTGATGTCCCTCTTTTAGGGAAGGCGTTTTAGCCAAAGTATGCAGTTTAATCAGAGAAGGAGAACCTGGAAGGTTGCATGTACACTCACCAGCCACCTAAACTGTTGCTGGATAGTGCCCCCTTTCTCCTTCAGAACTGCATTCATTCTTGGTGACATAGATCAAACAAGGTGTTGGAAACATTCCTCAGAGATTTTGCTCCATATTGACATGACAGCATCACACAGTTGCTGCACATCCATGATGAGAATCTCCCATTCCACCACATCCCAAAGGTGAAATACTGGATTGAGATCTCGTGACTGTGGAGGCCATTGGAGTACAGAGAACTCTTGTCATGTTGGAGATGATCTGAGTTTTGTGACATGGTGCATTATCCTGCTGGAAGTAGCCATCAGAGGATGCTACACTGTGCTCATAAAGGGATGGACATGGTCAGCAACAATACTCAGGTAGCGCCCACTGAGCATGGTTTAAAGTAGCCTGAACCGTTGACACAAGACAGGATGGATCCATGCTTTCATCATGTTTCCACCAAATTCTGACCCTAGCATCTGAATGTGGAGCTAAAATAAGACCAGGAAACATTTCTCCACCTTCTATTGTCCAGTTCTGGTGAGTCTGTGTGAATTGTAGCCTCAGTTTCCTGTTCTTAGCTGACAGGAGTGGCATCCAGTGTGGTCTTCTGCTGCTGTAGCCCATCTGCCTCAAGGTTGGAGATGTTGCGTGTTCAGAGATGCTATTCTGTCCAGTCTGCCCATTCTCCTTTGACCTCTAACATCAACAAAGCATTTTCATCCAGACAACTGCTGCTCACTTGATATTTCCTCTTCTTCAGATCATTCCCAGTACCCTAGAGATGGCTGTATGTGAAAATCTGAGTAGATCAGCAGTTTCTGAAATATTCAAACCAGCCTGTCTGGTACCAACAACTATGCCAAGTTTAAAGTTACTTAAATCTCTTTCCTTCCCTATTCTGATTCTTGCTTTGAACTTCAGCCAGTCATCTTGGCCATGTCCATGTATTTTATATGCTACTTATTCTGATTCAGGGTTGTGGAAAAGCTGAAGTTTATCCCAGCAATTAGCAGGCGAGAGGCAGGGTAAACCCTGAACAAGTTACCACCCCATCACAGGGCCAACACAGATCACACACTCCTAGGGAGAGTTTATAGAGACCAGTTTACCTAACATGCATATTTTTGGACTGTGGGTAGAAGCCCAGACAGACGCATACATGGAGAGAACATGCAAACTCCACACAGAAAGCCGCCCCCCCGGCTGAGGTTTGAACCATGACCTTCTTGCTGTGAGGCCACAGTGTTAACCACCACACCATCTTGACCATGTCTACATGACTAAATGGATTGAGTTGCTGCTATGTGATTGGCTGATTGACTGTATGTATTAACAAGCAATAACAGGTGTGCTACATGAAGTCAAATTTAAACTTCGCAAATCCTCAGACAATGTCTCATATCTTCCCGTACAACATTAGCCATTTTGGTTCATTTGACCAACACTATAAACACTGAAAGTATATGAGCCTTAGACATATGATGCCTCTGAAAGACTTCTAGGATGAATGTGGTTGTTTGATCCCTTCAAAATCTTAAAGACCTTTAAAGAGAGCAGGTAAGGTAGGGATGATTCATTCAGATGCTTAATGCTTGACTGGTGACTCATTATCTGGAGAGATTCTCTCAGCGGTCAGCTGTGTTGTCATGATGAACACAGCAGCAAACAGCAGGTTACAACACCTTTGGATTCATCATAACTGAGAGGAGTAGATGCAATGGTGATAGTTTGTTTGTTGGGATGTACAACAAACAATCCCCCTGCTCAGTTTCTGCCCAGGAAAATGAAGACAAGCCATTTATTTGCCATTGGGTTGTTTAATTAGAGGCCCTGCAGCTCATTAATGAGAACTCTAACAAGGTGCACCGCCCACTGCTCCATAATGAGTGGCAGGCTCTTCTCCAAGTGGGTAAAGACTGGACGGGACACAGCCGGATGGCTCCGGGGGGGGGAAGGGAGCAGGAGGAAGGAGGAGGTGCTGTGATTGGCAGCACACAGCAGGGGGGGTGGCCACCAGGTCTCTGCTAATTGCAAAGTTAAGAAACAGTAGGAGTCTATATGATGTGTTGTTGCACTTTTACTTTTATTGAACACGGGGGCTATCGATCGAGCTTGTTTATATTGTGGATGGAGGGGTGGTGCATTTCTCATAGAAAGGTTATTAGGTATCGATGAGGAGTTGATGGCTTGTGGCCTTTGGTTGTGCTCTCTGCAGTGTCAATGGAAAACTGAAGAGAGGGAAAAGTTAGCAAACACCAGCAGGAAATATAATGATTGACTTCTTTGTTTTTATTCAAACTCTGAGAAGTACAGGAAGGATCGTCACTGATCCCTGGACTCAAATTCTTGGTCAAAATGCTGCTTTGAACAACAAGTTAGCATGTCTACAATCACTAGTTCCCAAAAAATTGACGGATTAAAGTTTTTTCTAAGATTTAAAAAACTTAAATATTCGGTTAGTTGTCCAAACAAATCTAGAATTCAGCAATTTGATAATCTAGTTTTGCAAAGCAGTGTGTTGTAGTTGGGGAAAACCCGTTTTTTTTTCTTCACAATCTTTCCTTTCATCCAAAGAGAAGCAGACTTTGCATTACCTTCAATTGTAAGGGAGTAAGTCTCAGCCAACCTGCTGACGTAATAGTTCTTTCTTTTGTTTTTCTTTTAAAGATATTTGTCTTAAGGTGCATAGACACAAACCTTCCTTAGGTTATACTTACATTGGCCCTTTAGCATCATGATAACTAAAATGTTTTTATTACATCTGTTAATTAACACTGTCTTAACTTAACAGTCCTACTGGAGATACTTCTACAATCTCCTCCACTGCTGGTACAAATAAAAAAAACTTTAAATAATTTGCTAGCACTTTCAGGGTGTTTAACTATCAACAAGCTGACCTTCAATGATTTTCCTCAATTCCCCATCACTACCAATACTGAATGGCTGTATGTCAGATCACGTCTCTCAGTTGCTAAAATGTTTTCTAGAAGCCTCTCAGTTACGGGTAAACTTCATGATGCCTTGTTCTACTGGCAGATTTTCACCATTTTAATGGAGATACCTGACCATTGAAGAAATAAACCTGAAACCATTTATAAAATGTTCATCTACGCTCATTTCTTCCACACTTTTTGATAAATTTTGCCCTATCACTCATTTTATGTGATAAATACTTTTGTTTCAAGGTAAGAAATGGAAATAGGTCACAGCGACTGTCTCCTGATGTCACCTGGGAGTTGTTGCGGGTTCGGTGCCTTGCTTTAGGGCACCTTGAACCGTTGACTTTCATATCGCTGCTTCTGCTGCCCAGTGGTACTGGTGTAGGTCGGGCTGCGGCTCCAAACAGAGCTGGGTCACCTCCAGGAGCGCCGATGCTGCTGTTTCTGCTTCTCATTCGTCTTGCAGCATCGACGATGGAGGCAATGTGTCTCCTGTGTCGAACAGGTGAACACAGCCATGCATTACAAGCACCGAAACGCCAACCCCTGGGGGAAGCAACACACACACACACACACACACACGCATACATGCATACACCACCTCCGCCATACGGCCAGCTGGCTGCCTGAAAAAAAAGTAAACATGAGCTCCTGACAGAAAATAATATGAACAAGGACGAGCTGAGCGCATGTTTGTCTTTGTATGATGTACTACATGCTGCGTGAACGTACGTTCTGCTGCATCAGGTCTAAAATTAAATATCATCACAGAGTAGGCAGAACAGGCCCATTAACTGCTGCTGCTGCTTCACTGAGAGTCGCAACCTTAGCAAATACTCCAATTAATGTGATGGCAGTCCAGTGGATCTGCTAATTATTTTTGATTTCCACCACTTTTTCCATTCAGAGGCTTTTCCCAGAACACATTTCAAAGGAAAAAGATGTAATCTTAACAACAGTTTTGGTGTAATGTTACACTCTATCTGTTCCAGATTCAGGAAGATGCTGTTGCTATGGCGCAGCTGACATTTGACATACATGTTATAAACACAAAGGAGGATATCTTTAAATCTAATGCTGTGACAAATAACTTGTGGCTTTTAAGTTGTTTTTTTATTAATTGAAGAACAAATGAAATACTTCATGTGCAAGCAGTTTTTTGCCTCTTTGGGAAATAGATAAAAAAGCAAAAGTTCATCCATCAACCTCACCACTAGTTCCCAAACGTTTTCTGAAGGGCCCCCTTTTTCTTGAGTTTTGGCTAAGACAGATGCTGATTTAGTAACAACTCTGCTGTATACCACAGTTGAGTTGTTTATTTCTAAAATAATCAACAGGCTTTTCTTTGTGTTCAGCACTGTGTTCTTGTTTGACTTCATACTGTCAGATGCTGGTATTTTGAGACATACAACACACTGTGATCTCCCTTTATTACCCACCATTGACCATTACCATTACCTGGTCAACCCTAGGGCAAGATATGCTTCAGCATCATTTTTTTGGTAGTTGAAATCTCTGTTGTTAATTCGTCATTGTCCACCCACTGGTACTTTCACCAATTTGTCCATGTTTTGCTAGCAGTGCAAAAACTATAAGTTTTATTTAGCCTTGCCTTTGCAGCTCTGGAAATCCATCCATCCATCCATCCATCCATCCATCCATCCATCAGGTGAGAAGTGGGATTACCCTCAACAAGTCACTAGTCCATCAAAGAGAAAAAAAAACTACTCTACTACTCTACTATGATCAAACTCAACCTCAGGGAGAATGTAGATTCAACAATTAACCTTTAACCTATGACAAGCATGTTTTTGGACTGTGGAAGGAAGTAAGCATATTGGAAGTTATCCAGTTATGCTAACAATGGCTCTGTCACAATCCTTCTTATTGTGAGGTGTCAGTGTAAATCATGACACCACCTTGTAGCCCAACCAGTCCTACATCACAGAGCTTCAGCCTGTGTAGATTTTGATTTGTTACAAAAGGCAGTCAGTCAGTTGTGATACAAGATAGCAGGTTGAAATAAAAATTTGCCGCTAGTTGAAATAAAACACACACACACACACACAGTGGAAACACACTGTTTTCACCGAACACTCCATCTACTAACACTTCACTGTGCTCCTGCATAGATGAAATGATGACATGAGTAAGAGCTTGACTGACTTACTGAAAATGAAAATGTCCCTTTTTCTTGGCTTTCAGCACAGATTACTGCTTTATCATTAAGAAAATTTAAACCACTTTAGAAGCTTCACTCTCTTGTTAAATGAAACACTCACCAGACAATTAGGTACACCTTTCTAACAGGTGAAATGGCACAAAAACACTCCTCTATGGCATATTCACTACTTATTGTCAAAAAACTAAATCATATAAAAGGGGATAACTCCTTACCAAGCTTTAGTGATCTGGTTACTTGTGACAAGATCTCTAATCACTCTCTGTTTCACTATTTCAGACTATGTTAGGCTCTGAAGACTCCTAGCATCTGATGGGGCTCCGACTTAACACAACACCCAATTGTGGATCTCAATCTCATTGCCCCGAAGAAGATAATGTAATTTATTCACCCCTGCCTTTAAAAAAATCTGAATCTAAAATTAAAGGAATGACAAAGAATAATGGGACATTTGTAGTTGTTTATTCATGTTAATATAAACTCATAAATTCACTTCTCAGGTCCACCTTGCTGGTATTTCACTCTACCCCCATTTGCCTTCAGAGCTGCTTTAATTCTTGGTGTCATAGATTCAACAAGATGTTGGAAACATTCCTCAGAGATTTGGCTCCATATTGACATGATAGCATCACACAGTTGCTGCACATCCATGATGAGAATCTCTCGTTCCACCACATCCCAAAGGTGAAATATCGAATTGAGATGTGGTGACTGTGGAGGCCATTGGAGTACAGTGAACTCATTGTCATGTTGGAGATGATTGTAGCAATCAGGGAATGCTACACTGTGCTCATAAAAAGATGGATATGGTCAGCTACAATACTCAGGGAGGCTGTGGTGGTTAAACCTTGCTCAGTTGGTACTAACTGGCCAAAAGGGCTCTTTGAGTTGAGTGAGTTGAACAAGTGTACCTAATAAAGTGGCCAGTGAGTGTATTTATTACAGCTCCACATAAACTTTCTCAGTATCCATTTCCCTGTTCTTGGATGCAGTTTTTCAAAGGACTTGGCAGGCAGCTTTCTCTCAATTTTTCTTCTGTGGATTAGGCTATCTCAGTGTCTTCTATATTCACCTGTTCCCACTCTGCCTCTGTCAAAAGCATGCAACACAGACATTTTGATAATGCTAATGGTAGAAGAATTTACTTCTGTTAAATTTGCTGCAGAACTATGTCCCCTTGGACTGTACTTGTATAGCACTTTTCTAGTCACATGACCACTCAAGGCGCTTTGACACTACATGTCACATTCTCCCATTCACACACACACACTCAGGGAAGCAAAGTGCGGTTCAGTGTCTTGCCCAAGGACACTTCGACATGTAGTCAGGGGAAGCCTGGAATCAATCCACCAACTTTCTGGTTGGCAGACGACTGCTCTTCCTCCTGAGCTACAACCGCCACCTTCAGAGGGTTTGGTCACTTATGTTGTTCTTGCACAAGAAGGTAACTCACCTTTCTTAATTGCACCTCATTGGCTCTGTTTTCATCATGGGAAAATGGCCTCTGTAGCCCCCTGATCCAACCTGAGGTGTAGGCAGTAAGGCTGAGATCTGGATTCAGGTGAGAAACATGATCAAAGTGAATACTCTCAGTGGCTCTTTTATCTGATTCACCTTACCAACTCAAACGAGGCAAATACAGCAGCATTTGCTTTTTAGAGTCCATAATGCTGTGTTTGCTGACACTGAATATAAAAATGCTTTTCATTAAAAGGTTAAGTTCTAGGTGATTACATCATCAGTAGAGGTGTTTCCAGGTCTTTTGTCCATCCTGATCTTTAACGACAGGAAGGACATGAGAGATAAAGAAGTTTTAGGTCTTCCAGTTTCTCTTGTTGAATACCAGAAATAACAACCCAGTCTCACCAGAAAGCATGGAGTTCATATTTTTGTCCACATGTCAAACATATTTGTAGCACAATTTGGTGTTGAAATTCATGACAACTTCTCAGTAGCAGGTATTTTTTGTAGGGCCTTCCATCATATGATGGGAGCTGGGAGCAATGAGAAATAAACAGTGTAGTCTGTGACAATGTGTGACTTTCTAACCCTCACCATTTGTTAGTGGAAGCTGAGTAAAAAAAAGGTTATGGACTGTTGAAAAGATAGTAAAGGATAGGATTCAAAGTGGCAACCTTCCACTCAGTCAGGGGTTTAACGGCATCTAACACACCCCTCCCGTCCAATTATGAAACATTTTTGCCTGAGTCAGTGTGAACTGTCGTCATGATTTTGCTGCAGTGACATAGTTACCTCTGCCAAGACACAGGGCTTATATTTATGCTGGCGTATGTTTCTCTATCTGTCTGTTAGCAACATTACTCAAAAAGTAATGGACGGATTTTGATCAAATTTTCAGTAAATCTCTGAAAAGGTATAAGGAACAGATTTGATTTTGGGGGTGATCCAGATCACCATCTGGATTAATACTAGAACCGCCAACATTCCAATACCCCCAGAACCACCACAGGGGGATATGTTGATATTCTGAGGGTTCAAAATATAGGGGGACTGGTTGGGCTTTTCTCAGGTGAGTGACCCTAGTGTTTGGCGGACGTCTGCGCTCTCTGAGAGCTTGTAGTTTATTAGAATTCTTTTAAAATTAGATTACAGAATATCTGCCTTTAACATGTCATAACCTTCTGAAAAAAAGTAACCATTCTATGACTTTACAAAATTTAAAGCAACACTATGACACTTCTGATTGATTTTGATATCACACTGACATCCATTTTGCACTTCTTTTTTTCATTTATTTATTCGGTATAGTAAAAATACATAAAAAATAAAAGAAATAGAGAAAAAAAAAGGAAAACCAAAAGGGTGTAGGCAGAAGCTAGTAGCTTATAAAACCCCTACCAATTACCAGTGAAGATAGAGGGGAAAAAAGTGAAAACAGGAAAAAAAAGAAAAAGATGAACATCACCACCCTTTATAATAGGAACAGCTTCTGAAATTAACTATTACCCACAACAAGATATTTAGAATGTCAATTTTCATAATTCATTATTATGTCATAACCGGCAGCATGCTCATTAAGTTCCCTCTGAGCAGCAGCTTTAGCTGAGCCGGCTGCTTACATGTTGAAGTCATAAATTACTTCAACTATGAGACGAGCATGTAGTGTTATTAGTTACTACAGAAAAGTAATCAGAGTACTTTTAACATGCAATGTCTCACCCCTACCACTGGGTGTGAGTGGAAACCTCATCAGAACAGAACTCAGAAAGGGAAATGCAGCTGTCCCGAGGTTGGATCATAAACTGACTGCCTCCTTCTGTGCTGCAGTTATGCTCAGTCTGGACATAGTCTTTGTGGTCTGTTTGTTTGCAAAGGAGACTCAGCAGGGGGACGCTTTAGTCGCTGCTGGTTAGTTTTGGTGTATGAGGCCCTTTCTGCATCATAAAAGATGACTCCACGTCAGATGAGGAGGAATGAAAGGCCAAGAAAAAGAGCAGGGAGTAAAATCTCCACATCTGTGTGAAATACAGCCCATAAATGAGGATTTACAGTATGTGTATGCATTGAGACTGCTTACAGAGTGAAGCAGTCAAAAAAAAGGTTTGATACGGTTAAAAAGAGACAAAACTACAGAACTTGCATGTTTTTTTCAGCAAATGAGGTGAGGACTTGTTTTTTTCAATTTCTTTCATTAAACAGATAAAACATCAAAAAAAAACTATAGATTATGCTTCTAATTATGAATGTTATTTATCATTCCGAACACTTTGATGGACAGATTCCTTTTTTTGTAATTAAAATAGAGCAAATTTTTCACTTTTAAAAGAAAAAACTTGAGCAAATGTGGGTTTAATGCTCATAACTTCTGCATGTATCCTTTTAGAAAATACAGAACAACCTGACTTTGTGCATGTAGGGGGAGGTTGAAATTTCTGGGTTAGAGGATCCATTGAGCTTCAGAGGCTTCTTTTCTCTGTTCTGCACGAGTCAGCATTGGCCTGAATTCCAGCAATATCACCCTGAAGGATGTAATAGCAGCTGGTGCAGCGAGAGCTTTCCCCGCTGTATGATATTGCACACAGAAAAGTCATCGGGCTCAGCTCCCGACAAGCACCTGTATTCGATTTCTCATCTCGACTCAAAGGAGAGCTCTAAGCCTTGTTCTCGCTGGCACTAATCCTCGCTAGAAAACAGCTTTCAGAGGATTAGCATCAAGGGGGGCAGAGCGGTGTTCACCAGCAAGGGGAGCTCTGCTTCCCCTCTTCTTTTTTACTCGTTTCCAGCCTCTTTAAGTTAGCCTCACACACACAGCTCAAAAAATCTTTGACCTTCCGCTCCACTTGCTCCCCCTTCGACCTCTAGTAGCCTCCATTAAAGCTCCGTTCTCCCCCTTGACTTTCACTTAAAGCTCCCCTCAGGTTCTCCCCCCTTCACGCTGGCTAGATAACTTAACCATGTAATTCCACGTTATCTGCAGGAACGAGACGGCACGCACGCAGCCCACATGCTGAACTGAACTTAACCTACTGCACCAAGCTGCTGTATCTTGTTGTAAAGCCCACGGAAAAATCTTGGAGAAAAAGACGTCCTGAGTTGTACAGGTCAGAAAATAGGGGGGACTAAAGCTTAATTCCTGCTGCAGGCGATGCATGGATGGATATCAGGACATGCAGAGCCGCCCCGGCTGAGAAAAAACGCAGATAACACCACCGCTCAAGGCATCTTGCAGATATTAAGAGAGTAAAATATTGTAAAAGACGGCTGTCTTTTCTTAAAAAAAGCAACAATTGTGTTTCTCTGAACAAAGAGGATTATTTTGCATGTTGATGAGAAGGAGCTGCTAGAGGCCACAGCTCCTGCAGCGAACACAGAGTCAACTTATTGGAGATTGTAAATTTAACTTTCTCCTTTAATTTCTTCTTCTTTTTTATGTTTTTTTTTTCTCTTTTTCTCCCCCTGAAAACCTCTGCAAATATTCTGTTCTAATCACTGGCTTTGATTCAGCTTCTCCCTCCACAAACAGCAGGCCGTTCAGTTAAGAGCACTAAGAGATGAAAGCTGGTGCATCCGGGCAGAGTTAAAAAAAAAAAGAAAAAAGAGAAGAAGAAGAAAAAGAAAGGGGAAAAATGGTTATTTTCCCTTTCAGCTTCCAAATTCCTGCTGGTTGTGACAGAGTTGTAAATACCCAAGATAAAAGGAGGCTCTGCCAGCTTCTACTTAACATTCCCATTTGACTACCAACAATGGCTGCTTTTGTGTGCTCTCATGTACGGATACGAATAAAAATTCCTTCGCCTCTAGTACTGAGCAAAACATAATTCAATCATAGAAAGAGAAGAAAACAGAAAGCAGGCTCCATGATCTGACGAACAAAGCAAGCGATGTTTTGGGAATTCTCCAAGGTGAGAGCTGAAGGAAGGCTTCGCTTCAGAGGAACATGAATGAAACAATAAAAACAGGACTGCCTGCTGCCAAAAAGCTGCATTTAAGGAGCTTCATAAGGACTATTAGAAAGTCAACAGCTTGATCTGAACTTTTTAGATGAGCTGCTTCTGATGAGTGGAGATGAAACCCGTGGTGCTGAACTCATGTAGGCGTGGACCATGAATGCCTCTTCAGCAGGTGAAGGAAATCTGCTCCCGTGTTGGATCAGAGCCGAGTAAAGGTAAACATTCTAAAAATGTCTTCTTTTATCCATTTTATGTTTATTCAGCCAGGAAGATTTTAAGAAACAATTAACTGTTCTATCTGCGAAATCAAAGAGTTAATGGCATTTGTTCCTGGATAGTATGCATGCCTTTAATGAAATTCCCCTTTTTCACTAGACTAAGCGATGTATCTCTGCACCGCCAACAGATGGTCCAGAATGCAGCTTCCAGTCCACCATAAGACATCCAGGTGGTCTCATATGACTCCTGTCCTGCTGCAATATGGCTCTACTGCCATATAGTAGCAGGACTCAGATCTTATAATCAGGGGCTGTTGGTTGTTCATCAGTCTTACCTCAGAATGAAACCCATTGGACCTAAGATCTGTAAACATTGTGGACTCCTTTAAAAAGAATCTAAAGACCCATATGTCTAAACTGGCTTCTGGCTAATTATGTCTGACTTCACCAATAATATCTATTATTTTGTTTTGTTTCTTAAAGGCCCAATATATAACTTTTCGACCCTAAAACTTCGCTTTCCGGACTCGTTTTATGGCACAGTGACATTTATTATGTACATTTCTAGAGCCGTTGCGGCCAATGACTGTAAAATGAATGGACAGACTATCCGGGAGGTTTGTGAAGCTCATTGGAAGGTTCCCACCGTCGCCATCTTAGCAACGTAACGAGTCTCATGACTACCGGAAAACCCAAAAATGGGCACCGAGGAGGTGCTGAGAGGGGGGCTGGAGCGTGGGGAGGGATGATTGAGACCCTTCAAACTCTGAGCTAGGAGCTAACAAAGCTAACCCGGAGCTAACGGGAGCTAACCAGCTAACGGAGGTAGGAGGACTAAAGCTAAGGCGCGCTGTTAGCCGGCTAAAAACCCAGGTTGTGCTACTCTGTTCCTCGTTTTGCCGGATGTCTGCCGCCTGTCAATCAAAAGGACACGCCCCTAATTATGAAGAATTTTAAGATTAAATAACATCTAAACAGATGAG
>JBBBVU010000007.1:5207635-5228006 GCA_037177055.1 Atherinosoma microstoma | reverse complement strand
TCCTGTCAGCTAAGAACAGGAAACTGAGGCTATAATTCACACAGACTCACCAGAACTGGACAATAGAAGATGGAAAATGCTATCTGGTCTGATGAGTCTCCATTTCAGCTTCACATTCAGATGGTAGGATCAGACTTTGTTGGAAGCGGGCAGGTGTTAAATCTGCAGCAACTGTGTGATGCTATCATGTCATGGAGTAAAATCTCTGAGTAATGTTTCCAACAACTTGTTGAATCTATGACACAGAGAATTACGGCAGTTCTGAAGGGAAAAGGGGACCAACTCTGTTCCAGGAAAGTGGACCTAATAAAAATGGCTGGTGAGTCCAGTTTCCCCCCACATTAACTGAATGAGTAGCCGGTTTACAAAGGGCTCAGGAATTTAAACAGTTCTATTAAAATAAAATTATTAAATTAAACTTTTTTATTCTGCAAGTTTGTTTCTTTTTTTCTGTCTTTTGAGAGGAAATGCTCTCTGACTGCTCTGTGATCTCACAGCCACATTTCCGTGAACCTCATTCCTAACAAAAACAAGTCTTTTCTCAGGAGCTGAAGTGGCACTCGTTAGAAGCTCTCTCACACAAACCCGTTCACACTGAGTCACACTCTCGCTCCCTCTTTATCTGCCGGTGTTGTGTCGCTCTCAGTGCCAGACTTTTACCATCTCCACAGTCGAGATACAGAAATCGCAAACTGAATGAAGAGATGAAATGCTCGCTACAGCCGCATGTGGCGACACAGTCCGCCCACCTCCGTCTCGCCAAGGATGCTGGGAGGTTCCGACAAGCAGCCGGCTAACTCTCCAGACAAACACTTCAGTGGCAGAGGAGTGGAACGCGCCAAACTGTCGAGGAGTTTGGCTGTCGGAGCTGGAGGTGAGTCATCGCAGACAGAGCAAGCTCCGCCACCACCAGCATCACCTCAGAGAAAAACAAACAGATGTCAGATAGCAGGAAAAGGCCAGAGGAAGAACTCGGTTTCAGAACTACTCCTACTTAAAATACCTCATAAGAAGAAAAAAGGTATGCAAATGTCGTTGTCCCATGAGGCCAACTCATTATTAAGATTTTTCATTGCATGTTTGAGTCTGCAGCACAGAACTTTAAATTAAATTAGGTTTCCAGGGGATTCTAGACTTTTTTTCTTCTTCCAAATTACCTTAAAACTCAACTGTTGATGGAGCTTCTTTAAATACAACAAGAGGAAGTACGATGAACTGGAAATTCGAGGAACAGGCTGAGAAAATGAGGGGAAAAAAGAGACAAACAGAAACAGGGACTGATGAGGCAGGTATCCCACAGGCAGATCTGTTGAAGCAGGCAAAGCTGGAGAGGCAGAGGACCGTTCTGGAACAGTAGGACACTGGTGAGGTAGGCACTGGGGCAGGCAGTGGAAGCGCCCGCAGAGTTTGAGGCAGATACAGGAGCAGACTCAGGGGCTGCAAGGATGATATCCTCCTGGTAGTTTTAAAACAGACCTGGTCGCCCCTTGGAGAGTGGTTGCAGACGCCTTGTCTATAGGGTACCTTGTGGGAAACTGCAGGAGAATGGTCTCTGCAGACGTGGGCTACGCGGGCTGTGGATGCGGCAGGGACCTTGGTGCTGGCATGGATGGCGGTGTTTACAAAGAGAGAATTTATTAAAGAGCAGGTGTGGTAATTAGAAAACAGAAACCATGTGTAACACAACAGTTTAAGTTTCCTGAAAAGTCTAACACACTGAGGAAAGAAAACAGATATCTAACAAGAAATAAGCCCAACACAGCTCAGAACAGCATCATGATCCACATGGCTTTAGATGTTGACAGGAATGACCCCTTAATGTCCTGTAGAGTGGACCTGAAGTAGCCTCTCCCCAAACACACTCATTTACATATTCACATACTAATTTCTCACACATTTACTTATTTCCATGGACTTGGTCATTTTCTCCTGAGTAGGAGTCAAAATAAAAAAGCTCTACAGCTGCAACTATCAAATATGTTTGATGTTTTTATTTCCAGCCACCGTGCACTGTCACAGTTGTGTGCCCAATTCTTGCTTTTCTTTTCTTTTTCTGTCATTTAAAGCTTTCATCCATAAAGCACAAGAGCTGCACACACGGGTGACATCAGGTTAAGTCCATGAGGGTTAAGTGATCAGGCCTAAATCTGGAGCAGTGTATAAAGGAGCAAGTTCTACAAAGTTGGGCTTTCTGTGCTTCGGCTGGATCGGAAAAACCATAATCCCCGGACAAGATGCGAGTATCAAAGTGGGTCTTTGTCAACCCGGGTTTTCCCCACAGGCTGTGAGCCCTCCTGTTAGAGTAGACCACATAGACAACATACATGATAGACAACATATCACTGACAACATGTTTGACTCTGTTCTCAAAATAAGACATTTATCTATTTATGGTTTCCATGGTTTATCAGTTTTTTTTGTTTTTTTTTATAATATATTCTTAAAATTTATCCCAACATAAAGGTCACATGCTAGATCCAATTCTCAGGCCAACAAACCGGATCCCCTCGACACTTCGGCTCTATTCTGTCCATAAAAGTTATAAACAGAATCAAAAGAAATAAATGAAAATAAACTTTAACTACTTTGTAGAAGCACTCAGAGAGCGCAGACTTCCACCAAGCCATAGGGTGACTCACCTGAGAAAAACCTCAACTGGCCCACCCCCTATAGTTTGAACCTTCTGGATCTCCAGATTTTGTTTGTAATTGTTCCTCCTCAAATAATTGATAAAAAATATAAATATAAAATATTTCGACTGAAAATAGAAATTCACTTAATTACTCATTTGTTGAAGCTTTCTCTACTTCTGAATGCTAATAAAGATTCAAAGAGGGGGGAAAAAATGGCCTCCGTAAAAACCACCTTTATCAGTATTTTTAAAACTGCGGCGTCAGCAGGATGTCAACATGACTCCCTCTTGGTTTTAGAAGGGTTTTGGGATATAGGTTGTTCTAGAGTTAAAAAAGATTCCTGGAACCAGACGGTGATCCGGATCAGCCCCAAAATCTAATCAGTTTTTCCTTATATCATGTTGGAGATTTCCTGAAAATGTAATCAAAATTCATCAAAATCCATTACTTTTTGAGTTATGCTGTTAACAGACAGACAGAGAGATGCATGCCAGCGAAAACATAACCTGCGCTCCTTGGCCGAGGTAATAAAGTTATGCATTGAAACCTGTTATCATTTTAGTGATACAAATAATTCAAAGTGACAAATCAAAGTAATTTTCAAAGGTTCTAAATAACAATATAGTGAGATATAAATCATATAAAATCAGCTTTATTTCCAAATGGGCATTATTTTTCTTTAGATTCTATCGGACAATTGTATAAAATTGACAGTTTGGTATATTTTCATCTACTCGTCTGTGGTGAAAATTATAATGATAGGATGGACTTTGTCTTTATTTGCTTCTACATGTACAAAGTAATAGTTCCACATTTAAGACAGTTGGTCAGATGATATGTGTTTACGTTTTTGAAAGATTTGATAAAGACAGATACTTAGATATCTATCCTTAGGTGATAGATACTTCATTGATTCCATGCAGGAAATCTGTCAGCAGCAAAGAACATGTCAAACCTATGGTGCAAAACATGGAGAAAATGAATTAAGCATTAAATATGCATCTTTGTTCTTTTGCAAAAAAAAAGGAAGACCAGTTGAAATATTCATTGTCCAGCCTATAAAAGCCTGAATAATGCCTTTTTTTAATGGTATTTCTGTTTTCTGCAAATCATCACCATCCAGTGATGATACTGGTAAAAGGCTAAAAGGCTGTTCAGTCAATAACAGACTGCTAAGCCTTTTCTACAAGAAGTCTGTTTCTTCCTTCTTTTTTTCCCTTTCGTTTCACAAAGACTCATTCATTGTGTAGGTTTTCTTGCCCTGAGCAGATGGTTATGTGTTTTTACTACCCATATGGCCCAAATTAGCTGTACATAATCTGTGATTGTATGTGTGAGTTTTTTAAACTTGTGTGATAGAATGTTTGTGAGATTGTCTGAGGATGCCAGAAAATGTGTAGGAGCTACATTTGTTAACATCCTTTAAATATGGTAGCATCTCAATTGTTTGTTTTTAGAAATAATGATACAGCAACATATCCTCAGCCCATTTGGCATCAATGCAGCAGCATCAACATAACACTGCAACCCTTGAAGAGGAAAACGCACTTTCAGTCAACACCCTCACCTCGCCAAAACCATATGTACAGTACATACATACACACACACACACACACACACACACACACATGTATATATATATATATATATATATATAAAGTTTGTATATGTAATGTCCTGATTTAACTCACAATTAATCGCATATTAATTGCAGAATTTTAAATCTGTTTCTAAATGTACCATAACAGGATATTTATCATATTTTTAGTCCTGTAAGCAGTTTTGCACCTGCAGTTAGAGAATAAGGTGCTTTAGTATATCTACTCACCTGATGTTGAATGACCTTACACACACTCTCTCTCCCGTACCACTTCTGACAGACTCACTTTATAGTATGTTTGTTTCTAAATTAAACAGGAGTAAATGGCCTGCAGGGCTCTAGCACGCTTTCCAACTTCTTTAGTTTATCCAGATCAGCTGCTGAAAGGTTGCTGCTTGTAGAATAAACAGGATGTCTCTGCTGGATGCTATCCATCATGGTCTGTCTTTAGAAGAGGAGGAGGGCTCTCTGAATCAGCGGTGTGCTGCATAGAAGATGGTATTTCAGACGTGACATACCACGGTGGAAACTTAGTTCACATCGACAGTTGATAAAAAAAAGACCTTAGTCATGTACAGAGAACCATCTGCAAGCTAAACTATCTGAGTAAAAGACCCATTCTATGTCCTTTATTGCTTCAGTACAACAATGTTATTTCTTCATCACCTGAAACTGTGCAGACAATGTGTGCATTAAACAAACCTCTGTACCTCTCTGTCTTTCTTTTACCTGCTTCCTCCAATTATGTCCTCTTGTGTTTTGTTGCTAAATTAGCCATGGTGTATTTTCAGTGGCCGATGTGTTGATACCCATTTGCTGGCAACATTGGGAGGAAAAACTCCCCTTTTACAAGGGTGGAAAACCTCCAGACATAGAACCAGGAAAGGTGACCATATGCCTGGACTGGCTGGGGGTGGAAAGGAAGCAGAGGCTAAATAGGTTGTGGGTGTTGGGGAACCATAATGTGCTGAATAGAAATGGGCCTCTGGAAATAGGCAGTCATGGACGAGGATAGAGAATACAGCACTGCTAGAAAGGTGTGTGGAATATGCCAATTCTTTGCTCATTGAGCACAGGAGAGAGCAGTCAGTCAGTCCCCACATTTCTGCGAATTATGTGTGAAATTTCAAATGATTGAGCTGGACTGCAGATGAGCAGTGAACTGGCTGCAGCATCATGAATCATGCATCTGCTGACTGTGACGTGAAGGTGGCTTACCTACAAAATTAAGTTAAATTTACATGTGAATTAAGTACGCTGCCTCCACATACATTTACTAAGCACATTTTCTGGACTTAAAGTTGCTAGTGATACATTTTGGCCATACACTATTCACAGACTATTTGCTTGAAATAACTTATTGTACTGCTCACATATCCATTAGCAAGTTCATAAAATTTCTATTGTTCTTATATCCTTTGTAAATTAATAAATAAATAGATAAAATAACACCTTTCCTGTGAATGAGGAGCAGATACATTTATTCTAATGGAAAAATATTGCCTGGTCTGATGAGTCTCCATTTCCGCTCCACATTCAGATGCTAGGGTCAGACTTTGTGAACATCATCATGACAGCATGGATCCATCCTGCCTTGTGTCAACAGTTCAGGCTATTGATGGTGTAATGGTGGGGAGAATATTTTCTTGACACACTTGGTATCAATGTGGCATGTTTTAATCATCACAGGCTACCTGAGTATTGTTACTGACCATGTCCATCCATTAATGAGCACAGTGGAGCATCTTCTGATGGCTACTTCCAGCAGGATAATGCACCATGTCACAAAGCTCAGATCATCTCCAGCATCACAGTAAGTACACTGTACTCCAATGGCCTCCACAGTCACCAGATCTCAGTCAAATCGAGCATCTTTGGGATGTGGTGGAATGGGAGATTCTCATGCAGGCTTTTCGCTGTGAAAACAAAAGGTCGCTAAAGCACAACACCGTTGGATTTTCAGTGTCGATCTTTGCTTTTTTTTTGTTTTTTGTTTTTTGTAGAGTTTTCATATGCCAAAAAGTTGTGTTGTGGTTGGCTGCCATAAACATAGTTGTTCCACAGAAAACAATAGAATGTTCTTCAAACTATCAAAGAGACACAAAGGCCCAGAAACACGTGATAACGGGCTAGCGGCTATCAATGCTGTTTTGTGGGTAAAAATTACGTAAATGAAATTTCACGATTCGCAGTTTCATGATAATATTGTTTAAAACTTATCCTTGTTTTTGTATAGATGCCAAGAATAGCATGAAATGTCTGCTTCCAGTAACAATAACAAACATTTGTTGATGGTTTTTGTTAGCAGCTCCTTTACAATGTGACGGCGGACAGACATAAGGACATTCGTTCAGTCCTACTTCCACTAGCTTCACCTCATATCTTTTTCTAGCCTTGACACCAAAGGCATCAATAGAACTGGATGATATTGTGGATCATTTTCTATCAAAAACCGATGGAGAAAGCTTTGAGAACAATTTGCACACTTCAGCACGGACGCTGGTGAGATGTGAGGTTTGTTTTCACCGGCAAGCTGTTCACGGTCACGTGACCACCGGGTTGTGACGTAGGTTCACGCCTGCCCATGGGGAGATCGGGATAATTTTGCTTTTAGGGCTTCTAACTCAATAACTAATGCCCACAATCATTGGCAAAAAAAATGAAATAAATTACAATGGTGGAGCTCTGTGCTCTCTGAGTGCTTCTAGTTTTTGTCTTATTTCATTGTTATTATTTCATTAGTATTCTTATATATTATTATCTTATTCAAAAAAAGTCTGTGTGTATGAGAGTGGACATGAAATAAGGGATTCCTGGGAGAGGATCATCACAGAGGAATTCAGAATCATGGATTCAGAATGAACTGGGATATGTTTAATGAGCTGTGTGAACTTCTTGTGGCACCAGACATTTCATGCCCCCGGGAGGCAGTTCCTACCTGGAAGCGAGCGGCTATTGCCCTTTACAAACTGGCAACATGCTCAGAGTACACGGACAGTGACGTTTAAATGCGGAAAAGGTTATTCCATTACACTTTTGCAATATACCTCTATACTGATACGTTTGAAAAACGACTTCATGAGAGCGTAAAAACTTTTTAGTGATATTTGAAAGGAATTTTTCCTGAAATGTAGGTGTTTCCATTACCAGATTTTTATTCAATATTTAGGTTTTGCACAATTCTAAGGGAAATGGAAACACAACCTATGTTACTGTTATGGAGTTTCATCCTCCACATTTGCCTGTTGATTCACTTTTGATTCCTACAACCGACATGTTGTCAAATCCAAGTTAAAAATTATTATTTAGAACACAAAAAATGATCAGTAATTGATTATAAGAGTTTTTTTAAAGGAAGAAATCAAAACAAACAAACAAAAAGAAAAAAAAAATCAATGAAAATCTTCCTCGCTTCCCAGATAACAGTAACGACCAGCAGCTTTCTTCTCTGTGGAAACATTAAATGAAACCGTCCAACAGATGAGCTCAGTATTTTCTGTATTCTTCATTAAACTTCATTACTGAAATGACTTGACAAGTCGGCATGTAAGAAAATGTTCATGTTTTTACTTTCAAGTCTGTTAATTCAGATTTTTTAACAGGATTCTGTCTCCATCTCACCACCGTGCTATTTCTCCTCTCATTAACTGGCAGCCATCCGCTGTGCTGACAGTCGTCACGGTGATAAAATGTGACAGCAGCAGCAAACGCTCCGATCCAAATCAGGTCCAGAGTGACTCACAGAGGCCCATTAAGCAGCTCGCTGAATACACACTCGCTGATTAAAGAGGATGGCAGCGTCCATAAATCCTGTTATATTAAAGGGTCGCTTGGCTTCTGTTGTGGAAACTGTAAAACACTTTGAAGTCCAATCTTACCGAAGCATATGTGAGCTGTGAAAGGTGCTTACAGCTCACATGTTGATGTTCTGAACTCTTCTGCCGACAGGCCACATGATGAGGAGGAGTAGAGGAAGGAGAAGGAGTGGCGTCTCAGATGACTGATACATCAGCGTATCTCATCGGCTATCATGTCTGGGCTCGGGAGATGATGGAGCCGCCGGTGAGCTGAGAGGCTTTTAGCCGCTGCATGGGTCAAACGCTCCTATCGTCATAGTAAAAGGCGAGCGTAAATCTCTTTGCAGAGCAAGCTGATCAATACTGATCCAAAGCTGATTAACGAGAGCTCCGGGCCTCCATCTTTTCTTCTCCAGGCAGCTTCTTATCACCATCGGGGAGTTGCTTTTGGCTGAAAGAGGGAGGTCACAGAGATAACGCAGATGATCATCAGGTTTTACAGTAGAGTGATGTCACTGTTTCACAGCTTTATTGTTTGCCATTCAAGCCTGAGGCTGTTTGCAGCTGTTGAAAGATGCACTAAATACATCATGAACAGGAAGTTTTTCTGTGGCAATGTAACTTCATTAAAAGACTTTACCAACAACACCTTTTCTTACACAAAAAGGAAAAAAAAGATCTATTGAACAAAAACTAATCCAAATGTCAGAATCATTGTGCTTGTAGAAGCTCCTTTAGTAGAAATAAGTTCAGGTAATTGTGTCTTGCAAGACGATATCAGTCTGACATGGTTGTGGAGGAATCTTGCTCCACTCTTCTTTACAACGTTGATCCAGTTCATTGACTTTTGCAGCATTTGTTTCTGTACAGCTCTCTGAAGGTCCCACCACAACATTTCAATTAGGTTTGCAAGTCGTCTGTGTCCTCGGATGAGTTCTTCTTTCTTTTGTTTGGGGATCTTTGATGATCAGTCTTTGTCGGCGGTGGTATTGATTAATAAATGCGTCCAAGTTCATGAGTTTCACTGCTATTCAGTTGTTGTTGGCTTTAATTAGAATAAATTATTTTGGTTTGGATTCACTTGTTTACTTTTTCTCAATGAAGAAAGTCCAGATAATTTGGAAATGACCTCATAGTACTTTCCATAATCATGAGCACCTGATGTATTTCCTCCTTGGCATCGTGTTACCACACACCTGAATGCTGCAGAGTAGAAAATGTAATCTTTTTAATCATTTCTCTTTAAGTAAACCTGATAAACCTCCTTCCCAAGAGCAGTGGTTCTCAAACTTTTTCATGCCATGCCCCCCTTTGGAGGAATAAACATTCCCAGCCCCCGCCCCTATATATATATGTATATATATATATATATATATACTGTATATACTGTCAGAGGCAGGCCAGAGACACCCCGAGACCCGGGCAATCAGCAGCCACCTCAGAGCACGGACCCCAGCCCTCCCACCACAGAGATGACCATGCGCCCATCCAGGAAGGTGGCAGAGGGAGGCCAGAGCCACCCACAGCCACGGGGGACAGGCCCCGGCGAGCCAAGATCAGCAGCCGCCGACCCCGCCGGGCACCGGCCACCCAGGGCAGACAAAGCCCAGGGCCCTGGGCCAAAGAGCACCCCCCACCCCCAAAGACAGAGGGCCTGTACAGCCACTCAGGGGGACCAGGCCCCCCCAGATGGCCACCCGGCGGTGGCCAGTCCACACCCCAGTGCCCCAGCCGAGCACCCCGAGAACCAAGCTCCCACCCTCTCCCCTAAACCCCTCCTCCCCCCACCCCATACACCCTCCCAACACATACACCCCCCCACAAACACACTCCTGCCCTCCCACCACCCATCCACACACACCCACACACCTTGCTGCACATTCATCTCCCTACACACACTCCTACTTCCCCACGTACACACACAGTCACGCATGTTGCTGTGCTCCCCAGTTTAAGAACCATTGCCCTAGAAGGGCCTGGCAGCACAAGCACATGGCTGCACCCAGATAAAGTTGCTGTTTTAGAGGCGTTCACACTGAAGATCATCAATTAATCTGTGAATTGATCAGCAGCACCTGCCTGCTAAGTCATTTCCTTTAGAATTACCAAGGTTGGACATTTTCTAAAAAAGAAAAGTGTTTCACCTCATTTTAAGACCTGCAGTGGATCAGTAGATTTTTCATTTTGTCCTGATACATGAAACCTCAGAACTGAAAGGTTTGCTTTCACTTCAACTTATTTTTTATTTCTGGTGGCCTCTAACAACATCAGCCCACATCCTTCCACATTACCACTTGAAGAGAAGGTTCAAATCTCTTTTCAGCATCTTTTAATGCCTCTCCTCTTGATGTGCCATTTATCCAAACAGATGAAAAACACCTTTACCGAAATTACTATTTATTTTCTCAGATTATTGCTGTTTTCACCGAGATCCTTTCATGTGTGCGAGTGCATGAAATGTGGCAGAAACGTCCCTCATGCTGCCCCCAGTGTTTTTTTTCCCAGCCATTAAAACTAAAATCTTGCAGTTTTATGCATATACGGCTCCACTTGTGGCTCACTTAGGAGCCATTAGTGACCTTTGTGGTTTACACACAGCTGATGGACATTCATAAACACACAGGGAAACTGTGTAAATGTGGCATACACTGATGTAGGTTTAATGAAAGGACAGTGTTAAAGTTCAGCTCAGGCCTCACAATAAATAGCAGTTGTTTTTTCTCCATCTGCGTTTCCTCCCAACCTCCCACTCACCAGCTCCTAATGATAAAGGCTTATGAATTGAAGCCATAAATTACCTCCCGGCACTGAAGAGTGTAATGATTAATCACTCCACAAAGTCTCCACTGAGGACACACAAAGACACGTCTCCTGGTGCCAAGCGGCTCCTGTGTTCACCGCTGATGATTTACAGCGCATCCAGGCGGGTGCGTCGGGCTCGACTGTCAGCCGCTGAATCAGAAACCTCTTCGGAGATGCCAACCTGACAAAGAGCACAAGACAAAGTCTGCCGCACCTGTGAAAAGCTGCAATGTGGACACGTTTCAGTGATGACGACGACGCTCACTCCTGCCTCTTTCAGTGGCAGTAATGGCCATCCGGTCAGTGACGCCCTCCATAAATCACACGGACTGCCGGTTTGTTTACCCGCCGGGTGTTGAGAGAGGTCTGAAACAGCAGTATCTGTCCCAACCAGCTGTTCATTGCCCCTCTCTGTCTCTCTGAAGCCTCGGCTAATCTCTGCTTTCCAACTTTTTCTTTCCTTTTTAAATTCTTCTGCTTTATTGTCATCCTCATAAAGAGTTTTGGTTTAAACGTCACCTTTTGTGCTGCCCTGCCGGAAACTTCTCACTCTCGGTTATCTCTGCACCTGAGCCCTGACTCGTATTAATTCAATCCCATTGTGCTTTTCACGGGGGAGCTTTGAGGAAACTTGTTTTTATCACACTGGAGTTTATAGGTACATTTGTACCTTCTTGACTTCTGTATGTCTTTGCATATTATAGCAGCATTCGCACGGCTACAGTAAATACTCTCGGCTTCAGACCTTTTAGACTTTATTGTCCCCAAGGGGAAATTCTTTTCCACAGAACCGAACCCCTGGACTCCACATAGTAAGCATCCCAAAAATAGACGTATTTGCACAGGATACAACATGACAATACTGAACAGAGCAAAACATTTTTGTTTGTTTTGTTTGTCTCCTGCTTCTTTAGGGGTTTCCATAAAGCAGGGTTAAGGGAAAGTCTCCTCTATTTCGATAAGTCTGGCTCATCAAAGTGAGAGTTCTGTTCCATCATCATGGCTTAAACGAGTTCCAGCTGAGTAACCATGCTAACTAGTACTGGTGAAGATGTCTGCTCCAGCCCAGGCTTGTTCATCTCAAAGAAAGTCTGAAAGGTCAAACAGGACTCCCAAAAGAGTCTTTAACCAGATAAATTCCACACTCAGGCTACTCTCATCATATAATAAGATGATATGATAAATCTATTTAAATCACATTACCATCATGGCTTACAACCAAACTGGGTTCATCCTAGTCAATCTGTCGTTGTGTCCTTGGGCAAGACACTTAACCCTCCTTGCCCCCAGCGTCAGTATCACTGGTAAATGAATATTGGGCGTTGTAGGTGCAGATTGGCTACCATGTTTCCATCAGTTTGCCCCGGGGCAGATGTAGCTACACATGTAGATTACCATCATAAAGTATGAATAAGGAGTGAACTGATAGAGGATTTGCTGCAAAGCACTTTGGGTACCTAGCAAAGTGCCTTTTAAATCAAATCCATTGTTGTTATGAGTCAAACAGTCAGTCATATTACAAAAGTCAAACATTACATGAAACAAGTGCAATTTTTTATCCCATAAATAACAAAATGGTAAATTAAAACCATGTCTGTTCAAGCAAACATGGAGACTCAGACAGAGAGAGACTGAAGCCTAGTTTCCACCAGTGGGTCCAGGTTAGCACGGGATGGTTTGATGTGGTTTGGTTTGGTAAATCCTGATGGCTGTTGCATTTCCACAGCCAACCTTAACTTTACCTGGAAGGCAGTGTATCACCTGGAAAGCAATAGATGCATGAGCTACAGGTAGCATGATGACATTTCAGTGCAACGCCTTCCTTGAATTATAACCAAGAAGAATGTGACACAGAAACAAAGGCGGAGAATGGTGGACATCCAGTAGTTTGTGTTCTTTGTGGCTTTAAACAACAAAAAATTCACCGTATAATTAAACATGGAGCTGTTTCCTCTTTGTTCTCAGTGCCGACCCACACGGGAAGTGATAATTCTTTAAACCAATCACTGGATTGCAGTGTGTCAAGCTCCACCCTTTTGCAATAGAGTAGCTTAAGAGTGTATGCAAGACCTCAACTCCCCACCTGTTCCAGCTCCAATGGCCTCCTCCTTTAAAGCCTGGATCTGCTCTCCAGTCAGCTCCAGTTCATCTGCTTACATGCAGTTTTTGGGTTGTACTTTGATTTTTCTGTCATTGTGATTCTCAGTTTAGACTCACTTGTGCTCTTCCCCAGCAGTCTTCATCATTCCCTCCTCCCTCCCTCTTGAGTGATCATCCACAGCCCTGGCATCTTCCCTGGGTCTGAGAACTTAGTAGTATGTTTTTGGGGCCTCCAGACTACAACAATTTGTGTCTTCTGCAGATCAGGCAGGGCTCATCTTCTTGATCTTTCATGGTGAAACTTAAAAAAGCCTTTTGGCAGGTTTTCACAATGAGTCGCCCCTAACAACGGCTCATTCAGCAACCATCTTGCACCCTACCTGTACCCCTTTGTTGACTCTTGTCTTATCTCTAGCTCTGTCCCTTTCTCTCTTCCTGTGATAATGTCCTCCTGTGTTTCTTTCACAGAACCAGCCCTTAAGGCACTCCACATGTCACGGTAATAAGATCAGATTTACACAACCTGAGAAAGACCAAGCCCCTACCTTCCAGATAAGATATGGATCAACTAAGAGCTGTACATGATAACACCACCCAGTTTTCTAGTCTACTAAAAGGGATTTTATGATGCACTGTATCAAATGCTGAACCAAGATCAAGCAGCACCAGAACGGATGATTACCTGAGTCACTGTTCAGATGAATATTTAAGACTTTAATCAGTGCGTTCTCAGTGCTGAAGACTATTTGCATTTAAGGACTGACTCAGAACCAGATTTAGCTGCACATTAAAGATACTTAAGCACACCAAAAACTATATTATGAGCAATAAGGTGTGAAATATCAAAAGTCATAGCAGAGATCTGCTCTGATCAGATGCAGTTAGAATTAGAAAAGTCAGATCCTGGTACTCGTGGGCCGCTGTCCTGCAGGTTTTAAATGTTTCCTGCTCCAACCCACCTGTCACAGATTCATTTGACATCTGTGATGTAAACAGTAGAGATTTGAGGGCAGTGTGATGTCATAACTATGAAATAATTATAACCTTCCCTGATATATACTCAGTAAGTGTAACAAAATAATCAAATATTTATGACCATAGATGAATACATTACGAAGGTATTAGATATTTTAAGTTAGAGTGCAGTGATATTTATGGATAGTCTGTTATTATATGAAGATATGTGGATCGGTAGGATTTAATATGAAATATAACTATGAATAAAAAGGAGTGCAGTGATATAATAGGAATGGGAATATTATATATTATGAATATAAAGTAATAAAGTACAAGGACAGATTTAGATATGGCACACGACTGTGTGTTAGCTGAGGTTTGTCCTTAGTTTTTCAACTAGGGTTGGGGTGTTTCCCAGAGGAGGAGTCTGCAGGGTGTGTGGAGTCTTTAATAACGCTGGAGTCGTTCAGTATAGATGTCCCCGATCGGGGGTGCTCTTCTCCTTTCTTGTCCTCTACAGTGCAGCTGCTGAACCACCATACAGCAGTTAGTCATGAGGGGGTCTGCAGATGTTTATGCTGATAGAGGTGGGCCTGACAGCTTCCTGAGGACGCACGGCCGCTGCTGATGGGGGGAATTGTGGTTCAGTATAGAGAACTGTGTGAGGTCGACTCAGATGCGGACCCCACAAATTAGGTTCCCAACCCTCTCCATTTATGAAAAGGGTCAACAACTTATTGCATCTGGATCTCCTAAGGTCAACCATCTCCTCGGTCTTTCCTGTGTTCAGGTCCAGGCTGAACATCATCCCTGTAGGCTGTCTCATTGTTGTCCTTAATCAGTGCCACTGTGGTGAAGAGGGGGTAGAGGACAGGGCCCAGGACTCACCCCTGCATTGTATCAGTGTTAAGGATGAGAGTAGTGGTACAGTTTCCCATCCTGATGTTCTGGGTCTCGTCCTCTGGAGGTCCAACATCCAGATGCCTCTATCCACCTGTCACTGATGTTCAGAAGCAAACATATTTAATAGGGCTGAATGTGAAAGTGGTTGAAAAGGCACAAATTATGTTTTTATGAATATTTATATTATGCAGATAAAACGTCAGTTGGCTGCTTTTTATGTTCAGTCTGCTCAGTACTGAGTTTTAATCAATCAGCTGGGGTCTTTCAAATTGTTTCCGGGGGGTCATTTGACACATTGAGCACATATCTTGCATCAAATGAAGATAACAGGTTACTTAAGGTTCAGGAGCCGGGCAGTGCATCAAACACACCTCAAAGCACCTGGCGAGCCTCTTTTGCATCATTAATTTGTTTTTCCCTCCGATTAGTCTTCTTCATCAGGTAGCATCTTGAGTTTTGGCCGCTGACACCCACCATGAACCCCCAGATGATTCCCCTCAAACCTCATCAACCTCGTCCTGCTATAACTCCTCATTACGTCACTAAACTCATGTTGTTGGTGTCCTTACTTGTAAAACTCATGGTGGACTGGTATTCAAACTGAAAAACTTTCCAGTTGTTGGAAACCGATTTAACTTCTGAGACCCAGCCAAACAGAAGTTAAAGAAGAGTCCAGGCTCTTACTGAAGGTTGGGGCTGATCCCAGACCCTCCACTTCAAGGTGAATCATCAAGTATGGGAATAAATTAAATCAAGCGGAGGATAAAATGAAGAACTAATCCAGAGAAAAATAAACAAACAGTTCCGAATGTAATTTCTTTAATGTTTAATGAGATGCTCTGAGACAGTTTGATCCGATCAGTCCTCCCTCTAAAGACACAGTATGGGGGATTTTGTTCTGTTTTGCTTCGAGTTGAATTTACGACAACCTCTGTTTTACTCATATTATTTTTTGTCCTTGAACATATCAGTTTAGCTGCCTGTGTTTGTTCTGCCAAACACCTGCTCCTGTTTTCAGTTAGCCTTCAGTCCCTGAGCATCTCTACCCGCTGGATTTTCTTGTTCTCGTTGCCAGATCTGGTTTGTTCTTCTTTGTCAGGCGTTCAGTCTCTTTTGTTCCGTGAGTTTACCTGTCAGGTTCAATCATCACCTGTATGTGGCTTCAGCATTTTCCTTCCTACCCTCAGAAATTCCTCTTTTCCTGCAGTTTTAACTGTTTTCCCTGCTGTTATATTTAATCTTCCTCTTTCATCATGTGTTTGAACACACACTCCAATATTTATATTATGTGTTCATTAGGGGTGTTGTGTCTGTGTTTCCATAACATACCAACCTCATCAAGTTTCCCTCATAATTAACTTTCTTTGCATACAATTATAAGTTAACATAGAATAATCAAGATTTCCACCAGTAAAATTTCTTGAAAATGAACACTTTAAGCTCTAAGTTGTTACTAACGAAGCCCTTAACCACCAGCTGTTCATCGGTGGCGCTGTAATCAGACTGCCACTGAGCAGAATTCATATGTAGATGTAAAAGTATCAACACAATTTTACTATTAAAAGATATTTTGGGATTTACCAGGAAATGAAACAAAGCAATTAAATCAAAAGTATAAAACATAACTACACATTGTGTTAAATTGCAAGATGTGTGTGTTTCCTACACACATAGTATGATGACAGTCGTTTCATATATAATAAAAAAACAGGACAATGATATCTGCCAATCTTCCCCTGCAGTGCTGGAAATTACACATAAAGCCGAAGGTCAGAGGAAATCCACTGTCATGTTTCAGCAGGGGAAAAGCTCAGCTTTACCGAACCATGGCACAATGCTGTCTCTTAATTAACCCATTCTCTTGGTGAGAAGATCCAATTTGATGTAGACCCGGTCCTGTAGAAACCTGATGCAACTTCCTAAACATTTTCCACATTCTTGCACTCGTCTCTTCCCCCAGGCTGAAGCTGCGGGGCTTTGGCAGGATGACACAAGCTGAAATTGATTCAAAATCCTTAGCGGCAAAACAGACAAAGGGTTCATCTATTATCCTCACCCGGTGCCCCCCTCCCCTCTCTCCCTTCTCCTCTCTTCGCCTCTCCTCGACCCATCTTTGGCGGTCACCCGTTAAAAAGAAACTCTGGGGATGTCACGGAGCTCTCTGCTCAGTCGGCCCCGCTCCACTTCTCTGAGGCCAGGGGCCGGGGCTAATTGGTGGATCCACCAGGGAGTCCTCCAACCGCCAAGCTACCCAGCTAGGGGGCCCATTTGCAAGCATGTGATCTCTACTAAAAGGGGTGAGAGCAAGAGAAGGAGGAGGAAGAGGAGGAGGTCGGGGCTGCTGGTGGGTCTGGAGGACATGGGAGAAGTGATTCCCTTGAGATGAGTGGGTGGCAGAAATGCAAGAGGGGGAAGTTCTGAACCACTCTGTGAGCTGTGAAAAAGGCTCTTTCAGCCCTTATGCACAAAATTTAAAGATATCCCTCAAAGGAAGAAAAAACAACGATATCTCTGGATGCCCTTCAGACCTCTCCTGTGACCATATTTCTGCCAGGAGCTCTGATGTAAAGCATGGCATTCAAAGCACATGAGATGTAGTGGAGAGCAGAGACACAGACAGAGAGGGCTTTAGTAGAGACTCAGGGTAATTGACAGGCAGGCAGAGCTGGACTGCTTTGTGTTGCCTCCTCCAGCTGCGCTTTGTATTTATCACCATGGCCGATCGATGGTCATCTTCGCCCTCGGGAGAGCAAGGCCAGGATGGATGAAAAGTAAAGACTCCTTTTGTTGTCCGAGCAGCTCTGTCCAACGTTCCCAACGGACCCAGCTCACAGAAAATATGAAGGATTGCAGCCAGGACATAAAGCTGAAATAAATCTATCTATTTTTCCCCCCACTATCCCCCAAACACATCCACCCTTTTTTCCCTTTCTCTTTAGAGGAAATGCTTTCAAATATTTTGGTTGGGTTCTCGCTTTGAGTCTCTTTGCAGTGACCCATTTGAGTCCAGAGGGAAAAACTAGCTGAGAGAAGCTGGAGGAGAGAAGCGTGACACAGTTGGATGTGATCATGCAAGCCAATCTAAAGTTTAAACCACACTAGCACTCATGCAAGCCAATGTAAGCTCTAAACCACAGTGGTACTCAGTCTCTGCACTGTGTATCAGGCTGTTTATTGATGTACACTACTTATTCCTTCTGGAGTTGACTAAAGGACTTTGTTTCTTCCTTTGGGATAGAGCTCAGAACTTGTAACACTGTGCAACTGCTCAAACTTCTCTGGCTATCAATGAAATGTCAGGCATTTTGTGGCTCTTTGTCACATTAAACTAATTAAGCAGAGATTAATAAAAAGAAAGAATCCTAAGAAACACTGACAGCAGGAAGCATTTTGTTTTGACTGACACAATCAGCAGCTACATTATGTGACCCAATGGATGAAAGCTGTAAAAGCAATAATCATTCACTCCACTAGGGGGCACCCCCAATAACAATAAACATGGAGACGATAAAGGAGGTAAGAATTTGGGTTTATTTGAATATCAAGGCAGAATAAAAAGCAGCAGATGCGGCAATGATGGTATATGAGAGCCAACATTATCAGGGATGTTGGCTATATGGTCACATTTGCTCCCACACAGCATGTCTGGCACATCTAGAATTATTATCATTCATTTCTAAAGACATTGGCAAATAATGCTCCAAAGAAATGTAGGATACAAGAAGCAGCCATTGTCAAATTCATATTTTGAATGTAGGGATACACAGATATATGTTGCCCTATCAATACTGATCAATATTCAGCTTATTGAATGCAATCTGGTGGACAGTGGCCCATATTTATGTGGTGTGGGTTGTGTTCCTTAAACTGTTGAGATATGATTAAATAATTTTTGGGAGGCATGATAACAACACATTACTACCACCAATCGTTGTTGTTGTCATTATCCCTTGTGATTTACACCCTTATGATCAAGTATATAATATTCAGCTTTCTTGTGGAAATTATTCTTTTATATCTGTCATAAACCAGCTGCTCTCTGCATCTTTGTGTTTCTAGACAACCCTTCATTTGATCAAATTGATGTGAGATGAGCAGTTCATTATCTTTTTTGATGTAAGTCAGACAAACTCTTAACTTTGCAACATTTTTATCCTTTTTTCCAGTCTTCACTGTTGGGTTAGCCAACAACAGTTTCAAACAAGCAAATATGATCAATTCATTTTGTGCATCTACTTCTGATAAAGTCGCTGTTTCTAACGCCACCAGTGACCACCTAGTCTGTAAATGTAAATTCTGTAAATTGTATTCATATTAACCTTCTGACAGGTGAAAACAGACAGGGTCACATGACACACACATGGCTGCAACATGTTTGCTAACAGGTAATCAGTAATCCTAATTACATGCACCTTTAAACAGTAAAGTTGTATTATAATAAGCCTGACCATTGCTGTAGTTCCTGATTTTTGACTTTCCTTCAGATCTGAGTTGTTTTCAGATCTGAGTTGTTCTGATCTTGTGTGTCCTGGACAATGCTTGCCTTTGCTCCAACACACAAACCGTTTTCAGCTGATCTCAGCAGTCAGATCTTCCAATCGGCTATCAGTAAATTTGATGGACAGGGGATACTCGTCTCCTGAGAGATAAAACATCAGGCTGTCTGTTAAATCGCCATCTAAAAGCCTTTAGGACAAACAGCCCTTTAAATGCTTCCTTTTTATCCCTGTTGTGCTTGACTTTTATCCCTCAGTAAACTGGATTTACTTCTTTTACTGTTCGCCTCAGTGCTTTTTATTTAGTCTTGTCTTCACTGACATTCTGAAAAGTGCCGTATTAATAAAGTTCATTGTGTTGAGGGGTCGAGGGTGGAAAGTGTTAGAAATAACTGTAGGGTTTTTACTCCAGCTGGCCCACAAGTGACTTCACTGATCTGATCCCCGATACTTTCCTCGTACCCAACCTCTGTTTTCCAATGTAGCGAAGAATTATCATGAAGATTAACTTGACTCTGTGTGACATGAGACATTTAATGGGAAATCTTTTAAAACTGAGACATAATGAGTATTTATTTTATTTGTTTTAAATTTCTCTATGTGGGTCTGTGCGGTTTGCTTTCAGAAATAAGAACTCATCCTGATAGTTCGTAGATTTAGGGACAGAAAATCCATTAAATATTAAAACTATATGATTTTTTTTATTTTTTTTTAGATCAGTTGGACTATGCCATCTATGAAATTTCTGCACCTGTAAATGGTCACAGAGTAGTCAATGGCAGAGGGGTGGGGTGGCTGAGGGTGGCTGTGCCCACCTCACACTGAATTCTGGACCCCCTATTGGCCACCCCGAGAATTGCATCACAGCCATTGTTATTTCGCTTTTTTTTTGTTTCATGCCGAACTATTCCTACTCTGCGACGATGCTTCCAGACACTTTAAAGATGTGTCACACGGGGTCCTTTTCGATACCAGCACGGGAGACCACTGTTGAAAGAACAAGACAACTGCTCAGAGTTTAGACTGGAGTTCTTAAGTTTATTTCAGTTCTGTTCTTTCCTTTCTGTCCCAGTCAGCAATCTC
>JBBBVU010000007.1:5195942-5207535 GCA_037177055.1 Atherinosoma microstoma | reverse complement strand
AGAATAAAAAACCATATAAAAACAAGATTAAAACACTGCAAAAAGAAGATGGGCAAGTCCGCTTAAAAAGTCAGTCCAAATGGTGACAGATGCACTACTCACCTTTTGCCATATTTCTCAGTGCACCCTATAGACGCTAATCCAACATCCATCTTGCATCCTTCCTGTACTGTGAGCTCTCTCCAGACAGTAAAAAACAGTCTTACCTTGACTCTTGTCCTTTCTCTTCCTCTGTCTCTGGCTCTCTTTTGTTTTCTCTCCTACTCCGATTATGTCTTCTAACATTTTTTTGCTAAATCCGCCAATGTGCATTCAAAACAGCTGGTTTGTTTACATTCGCTTGCTAGCGTGTAATGCATGCACAAAGTGAAACTCAGGATGCCTGCGTCCTGGATGAGAAAGTTGTATGGTGCGGTTTCTCAGCCGCGGGATGCTGCTGGGCCATGACGGCTCCAAAAATGCACATAATAAAATGTCTCTGTGCCATCAAACGAGTCTGGAAAGGGAAATTTTAAGGTTGAAAAGTTAAGTAATGGGCCTTTAACTGTGCACACATCCTATTTTCAGATAATCACCGTGGTTAGAGATTTACCGCTGAGTGGCAACCATAGTTCGAATTACGAGGGAGCTAAGGGTAGCTCGGCTTCGCTGAAAAGCAGATGAGCTCCCCTAAAGACATTCTGCTGATATCTTAAGAGGGACCCCTGAAAAAAGTCCATTTTCAGGTTACATTTAATTTTTCCATAAGGTTCCAGACGTTTCTAATAAAGAATAGGCTAGCTTTAATTTGTCATTGTTATGTATGTATTCATTTATTTCATTTTTGAAAAAAAAAAGATTAATTAATTCAATTTTCCAAACGATGCAGGTGATCGGTTCAGTTTCTTTCAGCATCGTGGACAGCAGCATTGTTTGTTTGTTGTGTGCCATAAGCCACCCAAACAGTGACACTTAATATGCTGCTTTTTGTGATTATTGAAATAATCTGGGAGTAGAATTAAAACTGTGTTATCTCCTTTGCAAGGTCATTTCAGCATCGCCTGAGCTGTGAATTTTTCTGAATGTATCTTTGACAGAATAGAACATTCTTCATGTAACTACACATAATATAATGCAATAGTCAGAGAAAAATGATCATACAATGCAGCTTCATTTTCTTCTAACAATGGACAAAGACAAGTGGAGAATATGAAAGCAGTCTGTCGGACTTGTGCCAAGCAAGATCCGCTCTCCCTGTAGCCCCGCCCCTCGGCATGTAGGTGGAACCGCACTCTGGCTGAAAACTGCTCATTCAAACAATTGTTTTATTAACCAAGCATGTCATAGCCTTGCAAGTCATCATATGTTGCTTTATTTTTAACGTCAAACATGCTACTAAAGTTTTACTTTTAAAAGAAAACAGTGAACTGTGGATTAAATTAACATTTGTAAAAATTTGAATGATTATCTTTACTTTACATCCCTCCCTCCCTTCTACTCCCTATGAGCAGAGATTCTGATACTATTTTTTCCCATTAAAATAAAGGAGACTTATCTGTATTTATGCCATATGTTTTTTTATTTAAGAATCTTTTATTGGAGAATTTACTGCAAGCAGTTTCCTTTTTTGTTTTTGGTTTCATTGTAAATGTCATTAAACATGTTCCTGTTTACATATATATTATATATGTGTAATATATATATACATATATATATTACATATATATATATATATATATATATATATACATGGGGTTTTATCATATATAAATGCTTTCTTCAGTGAGTGGCAGTGTAAGTGTATTGGATGACTCACTAATGTCCACTGAAGTGGCTAACTATACCACACTCACCCATTCATAGATTAGAAAAAAGTCTTTAAATAGGCAGAACTTCTACTTTAGTTGAAGCTCTGCATCTGAGGGTTTAGATTCAGAGACATTTTCTGTTTAGCTTTGACAAAAGAAAGATGAAAAAGCAGGAAGAGCAAAACAGACATAAAGACAGTGGTAAGTAATGTAGATAATACAGAAGCTAATGTAACTCCGAACAGTTTAGTCTGTCCGGCTCCTGTTGACTACCTGAGTGTCAGAGGCTGAAAATAAAAACATAACTTCCACATTATGAAATTAAAGCTGTGTCCAGTCGAGTTAAGCTGTAAAGCTAAGAATGCTGTTATTGTGTCGCGTGGAAGTTGTGTTTATACTGTATTTTCCATATGCGTCGAGTCGGCTTTGCTTCTGAAAACAGTATTTATGTAATTATGTCCTGTATCATGCTATAAATGTTATCCTAAAGAGTCACAATGCAGGCTTTAGCACATAGTTTAATATTCTGCATTGGAACCATGTTAAATCATATTGCCCCTGTTTAATTAAATAAAAATGGAAAATAATGAAGTAGACAAAGAGTGAAAGCTTCAATAAAAGTTGCTTTTTAGGAATTTAACACATTAGCAACAAAGCCTTTAAAGATTATAATGCCAACATATCACTGTTATTAATATACTAATATAATATATCATAATAAAAGGGCAATGAACACTGGTTGGTGGAGCCCCCTTTAAAATTTTGCCAAAGGGCCCCAAGAGACTCTAGAGTCACCTCTGCAGATAATTACAGGTACGCTATAATATCAGAGGGGAGATTGCACTTCTATGCTATTTACAGCAGTTGTCCCACCCCTGACTCTGTGCAATTTAGAACCCATAGCAACTGAGTACCTTGCACAGTTTGGGTTTATGAGATTTGTAAATCATTGCATTCTATTTTATTTCCATTTTACACAGCATCACAACTTTTTGGAGTTGGGGTTGTACTCAAGCATTAGTATGTTGGATGAAGGAATAAACCAGTTGAATATTTTAAAAGAAATTCAGGGAAAAAGTATCTTTTATCCCTTCGGCTCATCTTTAAGACAACGTTTTAGATTAAATAACCAGCTCTTAAACATTCCCCCAGAGAAAACAGCCTCATTCCCATTAAGATTAAAACTGATTTCATTTTTATATAATAGAAGTTTCAGGGAGCTCCTTCCTCCTTCAGATCTCATGCAAAAGTCCATTTTCCTCTGCTGTCTTCTCTTCTAGCCGCTCTGCTTCTTGTGGCAACTTTTTCTTTCTTTTTTCTTTTTTTTTATTGGTAATTTTCTCCAACGGGGGTCGAGTCTGAGAACTGTATCTCATCGAAGCAGCAGATGAGGTGAACCGAAGCTATTTCGCTGCGGGGTCAACACTTCTACTTCACTACAGCTCCTCGTCTGGCAGCACTCCGGCCTTTTGTCCTCATCTTGTCCGCTGACAGGAAGTGGCGGTTCGGGGCTGGTACCTGCCAGAAAGTGTGACATGCTCACAAAGCGAGCTGGAACGAGCAGGAATCCGGAGACTCACAGAGAGAAGGAACATGCAGTGAAAAAGGAGACTTGCACAATGAAAGACGACAATGGCGGCGGCTGCTATCAGCCGCTCTTTGTGAAAGGAGAAAAGCCAGCAGGTTTCCTCTCTGTTATCTGATGAACAGACGTCCGAGCACGCTGAAGCTCCTATAGCCGGATCAGACAGATCACCAGGACAGGACAAACCGAACCACTACTTCTTCTTTTTAACAAAATTGCTAAACGTTTCACAAAACAACCTTTTGTCATGTTTGTCATTTCTTATGTTTGCAGAGTGCAGGACCATTTCAACCCTGGCGACCATGAAGCTGCTAAATTTTCAACCAACGTTTTATGACTGTAAACAACTATCTCCTGTTTGCATCTGTATTTTATGAAAACTCTGAACGTTTTCTTGTGCATGTTAATTCAGTGAAACAAGGAGGAATGAACCGCCATTTTTTTCAGACACTGCTGATGTAAGTGTGCTGTTTTCTTCCTTTTCAAACTGATTTCTGACACTATTTGTCTCATAGCTTTGAATTACAGCTGCTTTCTGAGTACAAACGTGTCAGCTTTCTTCTATTTGAAGCTTGTGTCCGGAAAACTTTTACCAGCTGATTTTTCTATGACACTTTATCTCAATAAAAATTCTGGGTCATCAATATGGTGTGAACTGGAATTTTGTCCTGATGAATGTGACCAAGTGTGGTGATCTCTGACTTTGCCTCTGGTGCTAACAGCAGTCCTTTAGTGTAATGGATGATGTCCAATAGGGCTGTGACGATATGCTTTCCTCCCGATTCGATTCTTTTACGATTTTTCAGGTGCCGATTCGATTTAAATTGCGATTCCTCGATATTGCCGATTTTTGTGATTTCTAGTTTTCTTTTTTAACCCCAGACCATGTGAAAAAATTTAATCAGGAACCATATTTCCCCAAAAATACTGCACACCACATGTGAGTCCGTTTTTAAGATTAATTTATTTAGAAGACAACACAGCAGCCAGACCATCATTCTGCTTGCTAAAATGCCTGACAAGACAAGTAAAACATGTAAAAAAAAAGAGAGAGAGAATATTTTTTTAAATTCAAAAAACAAAAAAAAATCCAATTAAAAATCGTGAAACCAAAAATCACGATATTTATATGAATTAATTTTTTCTCCCACCCCTAATCTCCAACAGTTAACAGAAACTGCCCTCCAGATTTGTTTATTGATCAGTGGTTCTCAAGCGTTTTTCAGCAATGTACCTTCTGTAGAATAATTTGTAAGCCAAGTACCTCTTAACCAATGCAAAGCATTTTTGGTTTGAAATAAAGGTAAAAATGTCCTTGTGACATCAGTTCCCGATTATTTATTTATTAATTTATTCATTTTTAACTATAAAAACACTTTCAGATTTTAAACATTTGAAAAGAACATTTTAATCAAGATGTCCTCTCCTGTTGTTTTTCCCTCCAAACTTTTAAGATGTATTCATAAATGTTGTCACTATATGGAACAGAAGCAACAAGTTGAGGATTTCCACTCACAGTGTCTTTTCAAACTTGATCTATGCTGCAGCAAAATGTGTCATCAGACTGAGTTTCCCGTTTCCACCAGAACATTGCAGTCAAGCAGGACAAGGTCTTCAGTGATGGTGAATGTTTTGGCCTTAAGGTCACATGCAGACACCACAAAAGAAGCCTCTGCTTTTGATGATGCCGTGAAGGCTTTGTGCTTCGTGTCGGGTGTTGACCTGAATTCAGCCAACTGAAAAAAACTCAGGGGCTCTCCATTATGACAGGCAAGTTGGCTTCATACTGCTGTTAGCTGGTTCACCGCTGCTTAAGAAGCATCATGTCTGGGGTGGGTTACAGTCTATGGTTACAAATCTCAATAAAACATTTTCACCTAAATATAGCATTCATCTAAATACTGACTAAACTTTACCGGCTCTACTTGCACCTTCTTTGGCTCTAGACTTTCTGTGTTTTCACAGATCAATCAATGATCTATTGTTTAAAGTTTTGGCTGTGATAAGTGATTGACAGATAATTTGGCATGAGCCAAAGTTATATTAATTTTTTTGTTTTTAATGTACTTATTAATGTACTTTTTAATGCTTCTTCTGCACCCCACTGTAATGCTTCTAATGTTTAATGTAAAGCACCTTGAATTGTCTTATATGTGAAATGTGCTGTATAAATAAACTTGCCTTGCCTTATATTGTAATACCATAACTACATGATTATAATAGATTTTACATGGACACTATTTTTTTGTTCTATTTTTTCTATTTTCTTACGTACCCCCTGGAGTGTCTCCTTGTACCCCGAAGGGTATGCGTACCCCTATTTGAGAAACAGTGCTATAAATAAATGTTCTTATTTCATTGATTTGACTGTAAATTTGTAACTTGGACTAAAAGAAAGCACAATGCAGATAGCTGATTGGATTCATGCAACTATAAAAGTCAGACCTGGACCGTGCTGAGAAACTCTCTCAATGGGCATCAATACCACGAACCATTGGTGAAGGATCCTCAGCATGATGCAGAGAAAACAGAACAAGATAGGAGGAGACTATAATGTCCAGATGTGAAGACACATCTGGAAGTTCACACTCTCCATGTCTTTTTACCCTTAAATCTCCACATTGTAGACTCGTTTGATGGCACAGTGACATCTCTTGAGTGCATTTCTGGAGCTGTCGTGGCCTGGCAGTGTCCCGTGGCTGAGAAGCCGCACTATAGCTACAACCTTTTAATCCAGGATGCTGCGTGAAGTTGCAGCTGAGTTTTGCTTTGCACACGTGTCACATGCTAGCAAGCAGATAAAAACAAACTGGCCATTTTGAACCGTGGCGGATTCAGTAAAGAAACGTTAGAAGACATTATTGGAGGAAGAGAGGAAACAAAACAGAGACAGAGCAGGAGATAAGACAAGAGTCAAGATAGGACGTCAGAATGTATTTTTATTGTGGGAAGAGCTCACAGTCCAGGTAGGATGCCAGATGGATGCCGAATAAGCAGTCGATAGGGGGAGCATCACTGAGAAAATAGCAACAGTTAAGTAGTGCATCTGCAAACGTATGTTTTGTGAAAACAAACTGTCCGGAGGTGGCTCCTAAAGCTGGATTTATAACTGGAGGAACCTTATAGGGGCCCTTCGCTGATTTCCCTCCATTTCCTTCCTCTTTTTCTTTCTCAGGAGGTATCCCTGGCTAAGGGCTGGGATATTCTTGCTTTGTTCGGAAATGTGCACGTCACCATTCTGCACTGTATGTGTATATATTTGCTGCATCATGACAGCAGCACGATGCAGCCAAAACACTCGATACTGGAGGTCACTGCTAGGAGCAGTACACAGCACTTAGTTCCTGATTTACTAAAGGTGTGTGTCTCTTAAAACAGGCGCAAACTTCATAACGGCCGCAAAAACATGCTGCAGCTGATTTACTAAACTGGCGCAACGAGGAATGTGCCTGTTAAACGGGCAAAATAGCGCCGCAATCCATTGTGCGTGTTTGCCTTGAATGAATATCCAATATGGGCATTTCTGCCAGAACGCGCAAAATACTGGGAGGAGTGGATGCAAATAAATCCGCTGAAAGGCAGACGTTAACTGGCTCAGACCCGCACAAATGGCTGCCACTTGGATGAGAGGCAACAGCCCGATGCTGCAGGATTGTAGATGAGCATCAGTCTGATTCACAATATTTTCTCATGAGCGGTGGGTGGCAATGACTGAACTTCTGGAACAAAATCTTTATATAAAAACAGATCATTTGTTTGAATGTTAAAATCACAACTGTTTTCAAAAGGAGGCGCGTTTATATTTGCTATGTCAATAACAACTATGATGTCATTTGTGCACATATCTACAACCGCCTCTAGCGTATCATACCTATCTGCTCCTCGTACAAAGTGTCCGCCATTTTTTTCCCCCTCTGGCCTCATGTTTTTGTATGCATGAGAGCCTGTAGCGTTCAAGTCAATATTGCAACTCAGGCATGCGACATATTACTTTGCATCAACGTGAACGGACTATATGCCAAAGGAACGCTGTCCTGTCCTCTCCAGCGGGCACCTTTTTCTAGTCTGGTTCTTCTCAAGTGTTTCCTTCCTATTATAAAGAAGTTTTTCTCTTCATTGTTACCCTGAGCAAGCTGAGGATGGAGGACTGAATGTCCTGTTTTTAAATGAATGGACTTGTATATACACAGTTGTTATGATTTGGACTAATGTGGATGATATAATCAGTTGGAATTTAATGCATTAAGATTGGATAACAGTGAAGTGTAAAATAAAGTTGAAGTGAATAAAATGTTTACATCAAGAACCCTCAAGGGAGCCAAAGAAATTCATGGGGAAGATATTTTACTGTCCAAAAAACTGAATTTGTAGGAAGAGGGTTGCTGGTTCAGTTTTGTTGTAGTTTCAGCTTCACAAGTCAGTAATCTAAAGTTTAATGGCCTCTTTAACGCTAAAATCTTTAAACTCATACTTTGGCTTTCCTTCACCTCCTTACAGCCACAGGATAAGCCCCTTATCACATGTTCATGACTAGAAATGAACTGAAAATAAATTTAATCTAATATTTTATTTAGAAAATTGAAATAGAAAAATAAGCGTACAGATATATTATTAAATATAAGTGAAAATAATTCAACATAACAGAATAATTCATAAATAATATTGTAGTGCAGCTCCACTGGTGTGTCAAACAGCCATGGTGAGTTTATGTCTACAGGACAGCGGGGACTAAAGGAAAAAATTCCTCTACAAGTGTGCTGGTGATACGAATGAAGCTCTCTTGCAACTTCTCAAGAGAGTTTCAAGTGATTATTGTTAAACTTGTGAAAAATTATGTCTCCAATCTATAATAAGCAGTGGATACCAGCCGGTCTTAGATTGTGAAATGACTCCTCTGGGACAGGCTTTATTCATTTATTTCTTTATTTTTTCAGAGGCTATTGAAAGAAATAGGAAAAGTTTCACCAAGTTGCAGAAGCTGGTGGAGCAGAGGCCACGGTTAGTGTGATATGATGTCAGAACCTGGACCAAACAAGAAAACACTTAACAACCCACCACAAATCTGAGAAAATGTTTGATAATCATGAAAGACATTTTCTCATTATGAGGCTGAATCGTGGAACTGGAAGACAAGTTGGCCATTGAAGAAAAGCAAGACTGAAAGCTTCATGATAAGCAAAGAAAGCAGAAATCTTAATATGAAATGCATGATGGACTTTTCTGAATATTCAAGCAACTCGCTGCATCCTGCTTTTTCTTCTTGGCTGAAAGCTCGGAGGATATTTTGAGCAAAGTACAACCTCTCATCTGTTTAAAGCTGTTCTTCATTACCACTCCTGTGCCTCTTGTTTGGGGCGTCTTCTCTCGAAGCTCGGTGCATTAAAAATTGAAAGCGTTCTTTGTGTTGATGCAGAGGGAAGGGAGGGGGAGAGAAAACAGCAACGACGCTCTTTTGAGTGCTACTCCTGTGCTCTTGAAAAGCCGACATCAATGAAACGGGGATGTAAAAGAGAAGAAGATATTATTTTTCTTTCTTATAAAAAAGGGAAAAGCAGAAGACGACATGAAGAAGTTGTTGTCACTCTGTTTGTTTTTAATGCTGGGATGTTAAAAAAAGCTGTCGGAGTGCTGTGGTTGTGGTGAGATGAACACGTACAGTACAGGATGTTAGATCTTTCTCCCTGAGGAGTCTGACACAGAAAAATAAAGAAATACACATCACAGCTGCCACGTTTAGATGTAACACCCAGCAGCTCCTCAGTCACTGATTCATGTTCAGCTCTTCCAGCAGGCCTTTTTAAGTGGAGACTAATAAAGCTCAATATTATCATTATTATGAGTTATTATTATGGCATTATGATGTCAGCTCAGAAGCTTAAAAGATGAGAGAAAATGAGGAGACAGAAACAGAAAAGGACAAGCAAGAGGAAGCCAGACATGAGGCATGGAAGATGGTCAGTGGTTTAACCTCCAGGGCCACCAGGACCCCTGTTCTTATAATAATCATGTTTAATTCTATTCAGGCTTTTCAGTGTAATCCAATATAACCCCAACACAATGGAATCAGGAAAATGAGATGAAAGAGGAGCTTAAAGGGTAGACGAATAAATGTTTTCTGACATCTTTGACACACAAAAGAAGAGAAAAGTGATCTTTTACTTCCAAATTGTGAGGGATGAGGGGGTGGGGGTTGAGTAGCTATGTAGCCATGCCACATGCTGAAAGGGAACATCTGTGCTGAGTGTGTGGCTCAGGTGGTGGAAAAGGCCACCCATGACCTGCAGGGATTTGAATTGATCTCAGCTTGAAGCTCGACTGAGAGAACTCCAAGTCGCCTTTGCCATGCATGCTGCTCTGCGAGTGTGTAGGCGTTTTGTCCGTTAACCCCGTAAGCCTCAAGCTATTTTGGGATGTTCCCACCTGGGAGGAAAAAATATTCTCAGGTTCAGCTGACATCTCTATGGCTCTAAGGGTTCGGGACACCTGGGGTTTTCAAACCAGAGATGTGTGCACAGACACGATGAGACTTTAGAAATTCATATCGATCAGAGAATAACAGCGATGTGATTGAGCGTGTTTTTAAAATTCTCACCTGCTCTTTTTGCTAAATTTGATACAACAGAAATTAATTTTAAATGTAAGGGTGAGCTCAGTTAACCTTTTTTAAAATGGCAACAGATGATAAAGTTATTTTTTTATTGGTGAAGTTACAACAAACACCTGTAAACAGTTGACTTTAGAGGGCAATGGAAAACCTGTCCAGGGACTCTAAATTAACACCATGGCAGGTATAAACGAAGACTTACTGTCCAGTTCAGCGAAGGAACCCATGTGGACATTATAATTGGAGGAAGCAAAGGCACAGAGCAAGTGAAAAGACAAAAGACAACATTGGACAGACTTTTACTCACTGGAGAGAACTCAGAGAAGAGACAAGATGCAAAATAGATGCTAAATTAGCCGTAAGTAGGGTGCACATAGCAAAATCTGCCAAGATATTATAGTGAGGCTTTGAAGTTGATCTTTTCAAATGTCTTCAGAGTAAAAATTACTTTGTTTCTTGCTGGAAAAGCTAACAATGGCAGAAGGTTGTTTTTTGGCATTTACGTTTTCATGAATAAAAACATTTAGTTTCTGGCTTACTTTCCCCCAAAAAAGTTTGGCTTAAGGAATCTATCGACCACATCGTCTGGAGATGAAAAAAGCTGATTTGAATTCCTGGTTCTATGTATTTTACTGCCTCTGGTTCAAATGGCATCAATGGGAACATAACACCACATGCTAATATTCACTAAAGGCGTGGTCAAGGCTACAAGAGTGGGCACGGTTGATACATCTATAATACATCTTAGTTTTGTGCCGTCCCCTTCATGTTGTCATAGTAACATGCTCCCTGTGAGGAAGCCGTACAGCTGTTGCTGGAAGTAGCTTCAGTTTTCTACATCCTCCAACCGATTGACGGTATATAGATGGTACTACTGGCAATGGGAAAAGATTGAACTGTCTTTAGCAGAAGTAACTGTGTACACATAACTTCTGGTGTAATGATGTAAATCACGTATTGGCAAAAATAAAATCTTTATTTGTCATTGTATGATACATAAAAGAAGACTTTAAGAGCAGGTGGAAGTTTTAGAACAATTCCAAAGATTATTTCTGAGGAGAAAACTGATGCACATTTCTGCAGATTGAGAGGGAGGGTTGTTGGAGATCAGCAGGAAGCTGCAGAGTAGCAGAGAGTGGAGTTGTTTGACTGTGGAGAAGCAGCTCTGAACTTACTGAATCATGTTGAAGACATAGTCTTAGGTGGCAAAGGAAGCTGCTGATGAAAGATGTGAATACAGTTTTGCAGCAGTTTGGGGTGTAGATGGAGAGCTTTCATACAGTGAAAAGTCTGGGTGACCATGTTAGCAGAGAGAAGGAAGAAGAGGGTGAGTCCTCCCAGATTAGAAAATGTAAAACAGAAGGTGTCATTGTACCAAGTAAAAGTCTTACATCCTTCTCATTTGCATGTACACACTAGATAGAATTAACTAAAAGTACCTGCTGTACCTTTCAGCTTTTATTTATTGTCTTTTTTTCAGCCGAAAGCCTCATATCAGACCCAAAGGAGCAATTCCTACAACTCTCCATCCATCCTGCCATCCTCCCATCCATCCATCCATCCATCCATCCATCCATCCATCCATCCATCCATCCATCCATCCATCCATCCATCCAT
>JBBBVU010000007.1:5174846-5186857 GCA_037177055.1 Atherinosoma microstoma | reverse complement strand
GTCCTGTCAGGTGATGAGGCACAGAACGATATAATTCTGTTTCTTTATTGATGACGATAAGTTACAAGCATGCCCTCCATGTATCTGGTACCATGCTACTGCTAATAGCTTATGTCCTGAAATTGTTTTTCGTGACCTGTTGACTCAGACATGATCTGATGAAGTGAGAAGAAGAGGAAGATGAAGAATGAGAGATAGAGGCAGTTAAAGCAGGGTTAGTGAACCTGTTGGCACTGCAAGAGGAAGATCCCGTGCTGTAACCGGAGCAACGGAGCTTTTCCACTGTAGGCTAACAGATTAGCGTCTGCCCTTTTATTTAGGAAGTGATAGTAAATGATCCGACCAAACGGGAGGATAAAGTAGTTGCTGGACTATCCTGCCCTGTTTCTAACACTACGCCAAAATGAACATCACTGTTAAATCGAATTAACTTACCTGTCCAGCAGAAAGTTGCAACCTCCGTGTCAGTTTTCATGTCTTTCATGTTTTCATGAATTATCTCCATCTGGTAAATGCAATGCCGATGTAAACTCTCGTTTTCTCCCGGTTATTAATCATTTTTCTTTTTTTGGATTTCCTCCCTCTTGCGGGGCAAAGAGTATGGATGGTCCTCCATTTCAATGGAAAACGGCAAGTTGAATGTCCGCGGTCGGCGGCTTGTTTCTCCTCCTCCTCCTCCTCCCCCGACAACACACGGGGATTCACTGCTAAAACGAGTAGCGCTAACAAGTTTGTCCCGTTTCAGCTACTTTATTCAAAGATGGCGATGCAACATGGCAGCTATCAGTTGTGTACACCGCCACTTATGTATTTATAAATAACTCATTCTAAGCGACCAGAACACTTTCATTTGGATACGATTGTGATTAGACTAAGACAAAATACGTATTTATGAAAGTGATACTTAATTTTTGCAAATATAGTCAAATTAAAAGCCAAATTAGTTACACACTTTCCCTTTAATCTGACAAACATCATCAACTGCTCGTTCCATCTGTCTGAATGGATAGAAGGATGAATCCTGCCAAATACATAGAGATCCTTGCAGAAAACCTCTAGAGTGCATCAACCTGAGACTGAGACTTTCATCCCCACAATGACCCCAAGTAAGTGGCAGAAAAACCTCCAGAGTGGCTTCAGAACAACCCTCAGATTCTCTTTGAGTAGTCCAGCCTAAAGAGGAAAACTTAACAAAACCTCTGTGAGATCTGAGACCTGAAGATGAAAGTTCAGTTAACTCTGAGTGAGCCAGAGAACGAAGGTCACAAAATTTCCTGAATGCAGAAGAAAATTCCATTTGAACGCTGACGGAGAGGCTTCCACAAAAAGTTTAGGGTCTGAAAAGTTTTGTAAAGTAGACATTGAACGGATTTCAGATTGAGTAAACAGACTGAATACTTTCTAAAGCCATTAAGCAAAAAAGGAAGACTGCAGCACACATTACAGGATTCTTTATTTACAGTAAGTTTTGATCTCTTCATCACTAAGGAGGGAAGATTTCAGAAGCCTTTCTAATGTGTTTAATTCTCAGTTTTCTGGTTCTTTACTTCTGCCTGTCAGGCCACGTTTCATCTCTCGTGTAGTATTTGATTGATTGAAGCAGTGTGTGCTGTGGTGTGATTAGCTCCCTCTAATTAGGATCCCTTTTTTTTTATGTAAACAAGGGGGATTAACTGCAGACAAACACACCTATAAAACAATTAATGCTTTAATCAGCTAAAGAGGGCTGCTGCCTTTCATCACCGACACAGCATAGCAACTATCAACTAAAACATTCCACTTCTTTTCTCTTCTGACACCGCTGTAACTTTTTTCATTTAAGAGTATTTGTCACTCTTCATCCTCTACTGAACTGTCTCGGATAAAACAGAAGGCTGATTTTGTTTGGTAAGTTTAACTTTTTTTCCCACTCTGAGTAAAAAAATAAAATAAAATAGGTCCAACATGGTTTAATGAGTAGATATATGTTCAAAAGATGGTACAAAATTTATTGATGGGGATTTGAGTGTGATGGAGCATCATGGTGGAGCGTGACAAAGAGGGAAAGGCAGAAGATCGAACTCTGGAGTTTAGATGCTGGTGTTGGAAGAGCCAGTTAGAAGGTGGCAAACATCTGGTGAGGCTGCTAAACCGCAATCAGCAACAAATGGAGAAGGGGGGAGTCTTCCTTCCAGATAGCCAACATATAGTCTTAGTGAGCTCTCAATTGTTAGTGTAGGTTAAACCAGATCACTTAAAGAAACCCTGGATGTGCTGACCCTGCTTTGTAGTTGAGGCCCCAGATTTAAAATGAACAGTCTAAATTCAAGATCACCAACTCTTGGATCGCTATCATGCAGGTTTTAGATGCTTCTCTGCTTCAACACACTTGATTCATCAAAGGTCATCAAAAGACTTGTTCAAAACTTGACAACAAGCTCTAGGAGAACTATTTCATTTGAATCAATGAGGAAATATCTAAAAACCTGCAGCACAGCAGCCCTCAAGGACTGACTTTGGTAATCCCTGCTCTGTGTAATGGTTTTGTGACTCATCCAGGGTCTACCGGTGTGAAAGGTAGCGTGACAGCCCCCTAAGGTGAAAGTGTATCAGATCTATTGTGACATTGTTGTTGTGGGGTTTTTTTTGGTCCAAGTTTTGGTTTATTTTGGAAAAACATCATACACATCTCGCTCTCGGAGGTCTTGCTGGGCGTGGCTTCATTGGGTCCATGTCTGGGGGCAGCCTGAGGCAGGTTGGATGTCTGATATGGTGAAAATCAACTGTATCAACTGTTGTGACATGCCATCGGTGAGCAATTTGTAAAGAACACTGATTTACAAGTAAATGAAAGTTTAGAGCTCTAAAAATCGACTTTGGAGATTTTGTCATGTAAGTCTCCTGCCTTACCCCTCATCGACCGCTGACTGGCTTTCTGTTTTGAGGGCTCTTCACACCCAAACCCCCAACAACCCTGCTTTTCTTGATGGAGGCTGGAAACAGCTCCAGCTCCAAAGCAACCCTAACCCTGTACAACCCAAATGTAGAAAAAATAAAATACAAAAGAAAAAATGGGAAACATAATGTGAAATCTGAGAAACCTGAGGATGAAAGTTCAGAGTTAACTCTGAGGGAGCCAGAGAGGGTCTGCACACACACAATCGCACCACGTGCGATGGCGGCGCACGGAGATGCTGCACGTCTCAGCTCATTGTAAAAGCATACAATGACAATACAGATTCTCTTCTATTCTGAAAGGTTTTCAGTTTGTTTCTGTTTTAGTAAGTTACAAAAGGTTGTAATATTGCAACATTGGGCCTTGATGGTAGAAGAAGCTTTGTATTTATACTCACTGTCAGAACCAATATACAGAACTAAAGATTCATTTGCAGTGTTGATGCTTAAAAAACACTGAAGTAGTAAGTATTATGAGTTATAATGACACTACAGTCATATTTTCTTTAATCATAATTTACTAAGCAAAACTATGCAGTCCTGCTTGTAGAGGCGCCAGGCACTGATCATGGTGAGGATGATGGTGTGCCAGAAGATTCAGGTTTACCAGTGGCACAATTTCATTCGGAACTTGTATTTGGCTCCAAATGAGTCCACATCCCCAATGTATAGAGCTTGGGAATGTCACGTCACACTGCAATGCACTGCAGGACTTGCAGAAATGCCGTCAAACGAAGTAGAGCAAACAGTGTAATCACAACTGGTTTGCAGTATTCTTTTTTCGGGTATATATTTGAGCGATGGTGAGGGGTTGTTGGGTTTTAAACTGCCACAACCGTTCTCATGACTGTAATGGCAGACAATTGCGACATGGTATTGAGTTTTTTAGTTTTCCAACCTGGAAAACTAAAAACCTGGTGCCCGAATTTCTGATGTTACCAGGCGACACCGATAAAGCAACATTTCTAGGTTGTCCAAAATGTTTGCGTTATGTACCAATTCATTGTGTCAAGTTCTTTGATAATTTCCAGTTTCTTTTTATCAGACTGTCACACAGACATGTTTCGACGGTGTCACTGGATGGATAGTGACGTAGTAGCATGGATCGTTCTCCATGCTCATTTGGGTCAATTCCACATAATGTCTGGATTGCATCTGGATAATGTTCCCTTGTCTGATTGTTCAGTTTTTGTCATAGTTTACGTTTCAGATAAAAAGAAACTTGAAATTAACATTTCAAGGAGTATGCTTATTTGTTTGATGTATTTTTGTGGTAGTAATTTATCTTTGTAAGTGAAGGTGGAGTGATTGATGACTTTAGTTTGCATTAAATTTTTCCCTCCATTTTGACTGTTAGCTACATTTCCCAGTAGTTTCGTAGTGCTATCTGTATTGTCTTTAGACATTTGTGAAAGTTTTTTTCCAAGATAAAAACAGGTCTGTGTAAATGTGTATAAGTTTTTAGATAGTACATGTAAAATATGTTTTATTTAAATTATTGTGGGAGTTTGACGTTAAAGGCAGTGCTGGACAGGTAACACTGGCTGCAGGTGCCTTACTGAGCTACACACATCGTAAATTTCTGGGACCGTTCTCCATGCTCATATGGGTCAATTCCGCCTAATTTCTGGATTTCATATGGATAACGTTCCCTTGTCTGATTGTTCAGTTTTTCTCCATAACAAACTGCGATCTTAAATTTTCCTCCCTCCATTTATTTAGTTATTTATCTTTTGTTCAATCTAAAGCAGCCGCTGTTTCACTCTGAGTGTCTGCAAGTATAGCGGCCGCATCCCACAATGCATCCCGAGATGACGTAGTTTCCCAAGCTCTGTTTAGTGTAGGTATCCACAAAAGGCCTCTCAAAGTCCATGTTGGATTTGGTGACTTTGTTACAGCATCAAATCTTTTCACAGGTTCTGGGCCAGCAATGGACAACCCAACTCTGACTGTCCCGCTGCATCATCTCATAGCATGGCTTTTCTCACATATTGAATTTGCTTTTGAATTACACTCAAAACACTGAAGTACTAATGAGACACAGGTGTAGTAGTTGTCTGCATAGATATGTTCTGACCTCCTGAAAGTGTGGAGGCAAGTTTCATTATAACATCACCTGACATTCCAAGATCAGATTTGGTTTGTCTTTATCAATGGTGCCTTGGTACTCATCGAGTCATGCAGGATGTCAGGGATTCCAGTTCTCACCCATACTTTGACACCATATGGCTAGGGTTTGTCTTGCATATACTGTTAAATGCAACTTTATTTCCCCTTGAAGAGAATCATCATCATCTAGTTAGCATACGAAAAGGAACCCCCAGACCAATTGCGTCCCCAGAGTGTAGAGAACAATGCACCACACCAGATGCAACCTCCCCAGACCACATAGTCAAGAATATTCACACCTGTCCCTGGCTTTTGATATTTAAAAAACAAAGCCAGAGAAACAGTCAGAACAACATTAAACATATAACTAGTAAAATACAGTCCATTTCAATTCAATTCAATTCAAATTTATTTGTATAGCACCTTTTTCAGATCTTTTTTTAGAAGGTCTAAAAGTGTTGTAATATTGCAATTTTGGGTCTTACAGGGCTAAATTGGGTAAATAGTGTGTGGAAAATTAATGGAAGCCAGCTGTCACATTTAGTAATCTCAGTACGAAAAGACCACTTAGAAGTTTCAAGACAACTAAAAGATAAGTATTAACAAGACCAAGTACCTACAATAATGTCAGTCTTTAATGCTTCGGTCTCCTGTGGTTACCTTCTAACATCTAGAGATTAGCTTGAGTCCCTCATTTTGTATCACCTAATAGAATTCCAAGAGAGAACAATATTACTTGATTAAAAAAAAATTAAAAAAATAAGCTATGATTTTTAAGCTTTCAGGCTCATTAAACCCTCAAATAGCTGCCATGATAACAATACAATAATAAAACAAAATCATCTTTATTAGCTGCAGCTTCAAAGGGCAATTTTTACTTTGACTGTAAATATATTTACCATCTGAGGACAAGATCCTGTTAGTCTTGTAACTGTAGGCCAACACTGCAGTGACCAATCGGAGTCAGCATGTTTCTCCATGTACATAAAGTGCATTCAACCCCAAAATCTGCCCCCCTAAGGGAAACACACTTCTCCCAGCTATTAACAAAACATCTTAGCAATTCAGCAAACAGTCCCTCTCCCTCGCTCAAACTACACACAGCATCCCTGTAGCGCCATTTATCATCGAACCCCCCCTGGAGCATCCTCCAACAAGACTCTGAGCCTAAACATATCTTCGCTCTAACTGGTGCTTTATAAATCTCCACCCTGCTTTCACATTCTTCTTCTTCTTTTGAAATGTCGTTTTTACCCAGTCCCAGGAAGGGAACCAACTGACAATTCTCCTGTTTCTTCAGCTTCTCATGTAAGAAAAATGGAGAAATTATATCTCAGTTAGACTTCTGGTAGGTGTAGAGGGGAGCGGTGGAACATTTGGAAGTTAATGTCACCATCAACCAACAATCAGTGAAAGCAATAAATACAGGTTTTGGAGTCCCTCATCAAAGACATTTAGGAATGTTTTTATTTGAGTAATGAAGGGGATCCATCATAGAGAGAGGATGAAGAAAGATTTTGAAAAAAGCAACTAAACATTTGTTTTGTGTGTTTTCAGACCCAGTCTGTGTGTGTTTCTGAGGTGAAAAAAGGAGCTAGTTGAGTTGGTTTGGGTGTTTGATGAGGTGCTGCCATCTCAACTCTTTTTGTTTTTATGTAATGACATAATGACACATAATAACAATAGCGTGGATCAGGACTTCATAACGAAGATAACCCCACCAATGGCGACCAAGATGATGATTAGGAAAACTCTTGACTTTGTCCTGAGGATCCCAGACTGCAGATATTTTGTTGTATTGCCTTGGAGGACAGAGAAAACAAAACAAAAAATCTAATATTCCTCCTTGTTATGGTCCTGAACTGGTTTGGGGTTTTGTCTGTGCTTTGATATCAAGTAGAGGGGGAAGATCCTCCTCCCACATTCACACTCTTTAATCTGCAAACCTGTTTTCCATCTAAAACCTGCAGGGCAGCGGGCCTCGAGGTACAGGAAAGGACACCTCTGCTTCAGTGTACGCCATCAAGACTGCCTCATTGGGCATCACACTCCCCAAATCCAAATTTGATGTTTTGGTCGGGATGATTCTTTACCTCAAGTAGAGGAGTGTCTCAGGGTCTGATGGCAGGATGAAGCGAGAGGCGGACTGATAGATTGGAGCCTTGTCAGCAGTAATGAATAGGGCTGGGTAATTTCCTGGTTTAATTAAATTTTTATTAAAATTTACATAAATGTTACATATAAGACATTGTCAGATAATTATTTTTTATAAAACACTGAGTCCGTTTACATGAAATGAAATGAAATGAATGAAATGAAATGAATGAAATGAAAAATACTTTATTTATCCCTTTTGGGAGAAATTATTGTTGTAGCAGAGTTTTTTTTTTTTGAACATCAAAATCAGATATTTGGGAATAATCAGATGACTGTAATAATCTGGTCTGACCCGTCTACATGCACTTCTGAGATATGATATATGATAGCTTTTTCAGGTGCAGACTTAACAGCAAAAGGGTAGGAGGAGGAGTTTTACACTTTCACGCAGGAAACAAACCTGGCGTGAGAAGCTGATTTTGGAGGCAACCTTTCAGTTGTATATGATCTCGCCGAGGATCTGTAAATCCAACAAGAATATGGTGTAAAAAACATGTAAAAAAAAAAAGATCTCTTAGTTTTATGAATCAATATTAGTTTTTTTTTTAAAACCCAGCTCTGGTAATGAGTGTGCTGGGCCAGTACATTGTGGTGAAGACCGCACTGGGTTGAAAAGTAAAGCTCTCAATTTTACTGGTCTATGTTCCAAACCTGACCATGGGTAGCGACCGACAGATCTGGTGACCTGCAGCTGAAATGAGCTTCATTCAGAAGGCGGTACAGCCTGAGGTTGGTTGAGGAGTTTACACATCTGGACGGAGCTGGCATGAAGCTGCTGCTCCTCCTTATTGAAAGGAATGAACTAAGGTAGTCCGGGCATCTAATTTGGATGTCTCCTGGTCAACTCCCCTCAGAAGGTTTCCGGACACGTCCTACTGCGAGACCCTGGGGCAGACCCATGTCTTACTGTAGGGATTATATATCCTTCTGGCCTGGGAATGCCTTGGGATTCCCCCCAGGAGGAGCTGGAGAGTGTCAATGAGGGGAGAGATGTTTGGGTCTCCCTCCTGATCCTGCTGATTATGCAACTAGACCTCAGATAAATGGCCAGAAATGAATGTATAGATGTGTTTAGTATCATTTGTATGTCCAAGTGTTTTACTGGTTCTGTATGCAATTAAACTAAAAACAGATAATGATATCCTGCAGAGTTTGTGTTGGACAAAAATGAAAATTTGGTGATACTGTTAGAAAACACAGTTGTCTTCTTTCCCTAATTAGTGTCTCACAAAGATGAAGAGAGAAAAAAAAAAAACTCAAATTCAAGGCTTTTAAGTGTCTGTTAGAAATTCTGCAGGGAGCGCCACCAACACTACAGAGTCATCCGTGCAAAACAGGGATCATTATCTGTGTGATAAAGTCATATTAAGTGAAAAATGTAGTTAATTGCTAGTCCCAAACAGTGGTGTGTCATGCAGCAGTTTGTCTCTGAGCGATTTTTGTTTGGGGGATTTCTGGGAGGGTTTGACTTCAAAGCTGCAGCAGGGGATGAAAAAAGGCCGCTTGTGAGAATTCATCAGTGGGTTTACACTGTGCATGGGCAGTGTGGAGACAGAAAGAAAACTAAAAAATATATACCTGTAATACTCTCACAGCTCCCTCCTGCTCTCACTTTTTGAATTTGTACGCAGAAATTAACAAAGAATTAGAAATGATTTTGATCCCCAAAGGATGAGGCACTCCGAGGAGCAGATATTGAGGGATGACAATCACTTATTAAAAAAAGATAGACATGGTTAGTTAGTTTCACATTAAGGAGAAATGCACAATTACAAAATATGAAAGGAAAGAGCATGGGATTTACGTTAAAGAACAAAATAAGTGCTCTCAACAGAACAAGATGCTGAAAATGATATTAGACAATTAATTCTGCAGCCAAACAATTTCTACACATTTTATAGCATTAAGATGCAAAAGATATAAAGGAATATACTGTGGGAGTGTTTATTGACTTTAAAAAGCATTTGACACCATGGATAATGGATTACTGATTTAAAAAGGGGGGGGGGGGGAAACAGGAGAGATATGATATTAGAGAGATGACAAATTCTTGGATAAATGGTTATCATAAATAATGTTGATTCATGTTACATCACAGTTGTATCAAAAGCCGGGAGAGCACAATACTCACACGCAGGTTAAACTACCATCATGCATGAATTAATTAATCAACAACCCCCCCCCAAAAAAAAAACACGTTGAACCCTGAACCTAAACTCACTACACATAATCTTCTGTTAGACAACATGATGTTAATATTTCTCTTGGATTGTTTCTACTCAATTGAGCCAACTTTTTTTTTTGTTTTTGTTTTTGCTTATCTTTATGGAAGCTAAACATTAGGATCAGTTTCCCACAGCATCTGCAAAAAAGCCGAGACCCAATCCTGACTCCACCAAACTGGACCCCCTGAATGCCCTGATTGTGTCTAGAAGTTTTGTCACAGAATCTGTGACAAAAGGCGGCCCTGCATGGCCCAGTCCAACCGATACATTACCTTCTGAGTGGAGGTTTGTGGAAGAACATATAAAATCAACTCTAAGATGTCATCAAGCGATCAGACTATTATGAACTAAATTTTAGGATTTTAGGAAATGTTTTTGTCTTAGTTTTGTCACTCTTCTTATATTCTATTTCCTTTGGAGTTTTGTTCGCTTAAATCTGGCCAGAAAAATGTTGATTTTTAGAAACTTTTGTATGTAAAAAAAAAAAAAGAAAAGTGGTTTAAGTTTCAGCCTCCACTTTGTTGTCAATAATTAAAGTTCTTCCCATTGAATCATCTGTATTTTTTTTAGATCTCCTCCTTATTTTACCCACAGTAGTCTTTTATTTATTCACCAGTAAAAAATCCTGATTGGCATGCTGCTGCTAAAATCTGACAACTTCTAATGTCCAATGACCTCAAGGTTGGCGGTTTAAATCCTGCTCCCGCCCCAGTCAACTGTCAATGTGTCTTTGGGCAAGACACTTTACCCTCCTTGCCTCCAGTGTTGGCATCACTGGTGTACTCAATTGTAAGTCGATTTGGATAAAGGCGTCTGCTAAATGGCTGTAAAGTAATCTATCCCTGCATTTTGCATTTGAATGATGTATTGTTTAAAATATCTTTTTAAATTATATTTATTGGCTAAATTTTCCTAAATCATTAGCTGCTACCCAAGCCACAAATTAAAACTTAGTGAGCCTCATCAGAGCTCACAATCTGCATCATGCTCAACACCAGCTTGAGCTTCTAAGTGCCAGCAATCATTTTCAGAAAGAGTTATTATGAATCATGTCAGAAATATTGTCTTAATTTCCTTGTTGATCTCTTTGTAGAGATTGAATGTATCTGCAAGGTTTTATAAATGCTTCAGTTTGCAGGTCAAATAGTTGTATGTGTGCAGTTTTTTTAATAATTCTAATTTTTTCCTGGAATTTTTATAACATACACTACTACTAGTACACAACACACCCCAAACACTTCATAAATGTCACTTTAAATCTTAAAAGATTATCAAAAAGTGCTTAATCATAACACATTTACTGATTTATGAACGTTAGGAGAAACAGTTATAGGATGTGTGTAACCCATAATAAATAGTTCACTTTAATGTGGTAAATACATCAAGAAAATAAATTACTCATATAGTTTTATTGTAACTACATCAAGGAAATAGATTAGACTCATATAGTTTCAGGCGAGTAGTTCCGCCCATCTATTTCCTCTTCCGGTTCCCCTGCCCATGAGACGCTATTGTTCAGCTGGCAGTCACGCTGCAACAACGTTTGAGAAGAAAAGTTTTAGTCCGATGGAAAAAACCGCCAGGAACCTTCTGCTTGAGTCCGGATAGAGTCCACAAAACATCCTTAGTGCTGCCGAGTGATCGTTGATTAAAAGTGGCGACAAGTGAGTTTAATCAGCTTCATAGCTGTAACGTCGTTAGCCCCACCCGCTGCTGTTAGCTTAAGCATCACGTTCCTGACACGTAGCAGCTTATTTCGCTAGGAAGCGTGGAGTTGCTTCTATTAGTGCTCCGACAGCAAGAGTCTGGCGCTTAGCCTGGGTGCAGTTGTGCCGTGTGCCTGAGCTCAAGTCACTCAAAGAGATTGTTTTTTTGTGTACCCCCTCGACCTCAATGGAATATCCTGGAGTGGGTTTCCTGATAGTCTTGATGGCGAGCCTGCCACCTGGATCAGATGGAAAGAACTACAATTCTTCTGTGATCACAGGATTTTGCTTTGTGTGACATACAGTGCAGTAGGCCAGAATCAAGAACACTGTCACTCATTTGTTAACACCAAAACCCCAAACAACTGTCCTCTTCCACTTATCCTGGGGCGCCAGCTTAAGTCGGCTGTGAACCCTGAGAACAAGCTGTGAAAGAACTTCCTGTGAAACAATTAGCCAAAGAACCAAACGGAACAGGACCATACCTGAGATGTCATTGCAGAGAATGCCAACATAAATTGAATTGTCTTAAGAGTTTGTTTGTTTTTGTGTCTTTTATATGTGACAGTGAAAATCAAATTAATTACTTGAATGAACTTCAATTCCTGAAGACTGATGACTGTTTAACTATTTTCAGATCCAGGACAGCATCTGATTAAGCAGCAAGAAAAAAAAAAAATTTTTTCAAAAGCAATCAAAACAGGTTTCTGAAGCCTAACACATGACTAATACACAAGATTGCTCAGTCATTTCCATGAAAGATTCCCTTGAGTTCTTAACTCCCCAACACAAGACCTATGTTATTTTTATTCCCTTCCACCTCCATTCATCTACAAGATTTTAGGTAAAATGAATCAGGTAAACACAAGATTGATTTAGA
>JBBBVU010000007.1:5158720-5168811 GCA_037177055.1 Atherinosoma microstoma | reverse complement strand
TGATGCCTTTTCTGTTCTGAACATCCTCCTTGTAGGTGAATGTCAGCTGAATTTGTGCTCTGTGGTGGCTGATGGTCTTCAGATTTTTATTTATTTTTGTCTGATTTTATCGTAATTTTGATTACTTTTGAATACTTTCTTTGCACTGCATCTGTAATGCTTTTAATGTTTTATGTAAATGTGACAGTGAGGGTCCTGTCATTATGCCTCCGATTGATCATGTGCCCTGGGTAGTTTGGCTGACTGGTCAGGGCGCATGACTCTCACCTAGGAGGTTGTGGGTTCAATCCCTGCCCAGGCCCTCCTATGTCCTGCCACATTCTGGCGCTTGCAAGTAGGGTCCATGTAGCATGGATTCCAAATAGGTGGCTATATGTGTAAAGCATGAGGATGTGCTGGTGGAAACAGTGACAGTGTGGGTCCTGTCACTATGCCTCCAATTGATCATGTTCCCTGCTGACTGGTCAGCACACATGACTCTCACCTGGGAGGTTATTGGTTCAATCCCTGCCAGCACCCCCCACCCCCCTACATCCTGCCACATATATAAAGCTGGCATACATTTAAAGTACCTTACTGGTTCAGTTCATCCATTAAATTCCTCTTCTGCTCTTGAAAGCCAAACCTACAGGTGAAAATATTCCTTATTCTTTATCGTATATATATTTGGCTCCCAGGGTGTCATAACTGTTACATGTGGGTGAATCAAGTTTCTCAAAACTGTTGAGTGTTGTCACAGATCAGAGTGGTATAGCCAAAACAAAAGGAGGTCAGAAAGGCAGCTTTTCTTCTCAGTTAATCTTTAAGGCAATAAGCTAAGCATTATGATTTCTGCTGGAACATGGCTCTTCTGTTTCCTTTTAAGTTAAATATAAAGAAGGACAGCCTCAGTAAATCTTCAGAAATACTTTTTTTCCCCCCTACTTCAGTAGTGAGCAGACGGCTCAGAAGTGCTCTAATCCCTCATGGACCCGTCCTTTGTTGAGCCTCTGTGTGATTTTGTCTTTTAGCTCAAAGTGAATGAAGGTCTGCGTCCAACCAGAGGAGGATTTTATCCATTCCAACTTCTTTTTCTACATAAGCAAACAGCGCTCTGTTCTTCTGAGCTCCAGCCACATCCTGTACAGTCTCATGGCTACGTTTCCATGGCAACATGTTTAACTGGGTACACATGGAGAAGCTGTTCTAGCAGAAGGAGTTAAAAGGAAGCAGAAAAAGAAAAAGAAAAAAAAAGTTTCTTCTTCGAAGAGCAAACCTGGCGGAGGCTCTGATTGGCATTGCAGGCGGACCTGCTTGACTGAGAAGTTCAGCTTTTTTTCCCCCCTCTGCTCCTCTTAAGTGCCACTATGTTCCCATGACAACTGCATCCTTCAGTTCACTGGGCATCTGCTCATTTTGCCCCTCGCTAGTATCATTCAATGCAGATGATGCAACTCTGCCATCGGTCCTCAGGGGATGGCAGAGGCAGAAATGTGAGATGTTCATGTATAAATAGGAATGTACTGTAAAACACACACCAGATAAATACAATTTGTACTTTCTGAGTGTGATACAAAGATTACATTTGTCGAATATGAGTTTCCACTGCTGTGACAATATCTCAGGTTCACAAAGAGGTTCACAGAAAACAGGCCAACCCTCCCTCCTTCAGAATCAACTTCGTACAATGCTCAATTGTTTCTCATTTTCAATTAGGGCAAAATGCATCGGGAAAAAATGTATTATGAGTGAATGAAGCGCCATCGTCATTCACCTTCAATTTCACCTGAATCAGCAAGAGGTGGTTGGTGTTGATGAGGGGTTAGCAAAGCCCACAAACCCCACCACACACTCATATCTGTTGTGTAGAAAGAAAGCCTTTAACATGATGTGGGTTTGATGAATGGAAATGATTCTTCTCAAATAACGGTGCATTAAATCTTAACAAGGAGCTGCGTCGGTCTAAAGAGACAGAGTCGGTGTTGTCGTGCAAGAATGAATATTTTGGTGAGATGAAAATACATTTTGTGTCAAGACATTCTTCTTATTATTATAATACGGGAGCTGTTGTTCATTTGAAGTTGAATGCTCTCATTTTAAGACCTCGTCCAACCTTTTAATCTTTACTTATCTTTGATTGTGATTTTTTTTTTTTAAAAGAAAACAGAGATTAGTATTCTCATTCATGACTGTACATCAAATCTGTGCCAAAAAAGCCCACATATGTGAGCCAATCCATCATAAAACACACTTGAGTCCCGGGTGTGAAAACTTTCAGTGTCACTGTGCTTGATGCTGTTTTTTCAAATAATTTCTTTTTTTTTCTTTTAGTCTATAACTTTGGATATGTAGTTATAAAACAGCATTTTGAGAATACACGAAAATCTTTTGATGAAAGTCACCAAAGATCTATTTCTAGTCATGTTGACTATATACTAAATCCCTGCATTTCTAATACTGTGAATATATACTATGCTCACTAAAAATGGAAAGAAAAAACTTTTTCTTTCTTAATGAGATCATTCAACATTATTAAATATTTTCTTTATTTTTCTGAATTAATAAGCTCTCTCTCTCTCTCTCTTTCTCTCTCCCCACCTATCTCACTCCCTCTCTCTCTGTGTGTTTTAATGAGGAAAGATGTCCACCATAATGAGTCGAGGGTATCTGCGATATAAGAGGCTGCTGCTTTAGTACTATAGTATCAACTCTCCTTTTTTCATGAGCTACTTTAGATGTCCAAATTATAAAGAGTAAGAATGATGAAGAGCACACACTGTCGCTATAAGAGGTCAACCCTGCCCTGTACTTTTACACCAACTACAAACATTTTTAAATGACAAATAATAAAAGAAAAATATATTCATTGAAAATTTTTCTAATTCAATTTTAATTTATTGCAGGAATTAATTTTGTTTATTCGTAAAATAATGTAATCAGAAAAACAGCTTCAGTTAATTTCTTTCTTCTTTTATACAGAAACAAAACTTTTCTCTTTTCTTTTTTGTGTCCTTAAATGCAATATGATTCCATAGAAATGTAATGGGTGCCATTTCCTCAGTCCCGAATAAACGTATCCGTTTAAATAAAGAATTGAGTAAAGGCGCAATCCAAAATTTCACATTTACCTTGAAATTTACAAAGAAAATGTTAACACTTCCAATCAGATATCAAATTTTTTTTAAATCCCTTTTTTGTTCATGAGATCATCAGAACAGCAGATTTCAAAAGATTTATCATCAAATCTAAGAAGTTTGGATCTTATTAAATGAAAATGATCAGAACATGAAACACATGATTTCATTTAAAAAAAAAATTAGTTTTTGGTTTTAGTAATTATTGTATGTATGACTCCTCGCTTCGTCTCTCTCCCTGCAATATATTTAATCTTGTTGTCATAATTAAAGTCAACAGCTAAAACCAGCTCATTAAACGTGTCAATAAAATAAATTATTTTTAAACCCATCATTATAACTCATCAGTGAGAATAGTCCTGCTGAAGGTGTGTGTGTGTTTGTGTGTGTGTGTTTGTGTGGTCTAATTCCCATCACCGTTGATGAGACCAGTTTATTACAAGACTGCTGCCAAACTTAACTTGACACAGTTTAACTTTGTTTACGAATGCTTACAGCTGCTTTGTGTAGACGGAGATCAGCTGGATAGTCCATGAATTTGCTCATATCTTAGCTCCTGGTTTTTACACTCTTTACACACTTTACACCCACTTTATGAGGTCCACCTTACCAGATTAGATCATCTTTCACCTCCAGAACTGCCTTAATTCTTGTGGCATAGACTCAACAAGGTGTTGGAAACATTCAGAGATTTTGCTCCATATTGACATGATAGCATCACTCAGTTGCTGCACATCCATGATGAGAATCTCCCGTTCCACCACATCCCAAAGGTGAAATAATGGATTGAGATCTGGTGACTGTGGAGGCCATTGGAGTACAGTGAAGCCATTGTCATGTTGGAGATGATCTGAGCTTTGTGACATGGTGCATTATCCTGCTGGAAGTAGCCATCAGAAGATGCTCCACTGTGGTCATGAAGGGATGGACATGGTCAGCAACAATACTCAGGAAGCCTGTGCCAGTTAAAACATGCCACACTAAGGGGCACAAAGTGTGTAAAGAATATATCCCCCACACCATTACACCACCAGCAGCCTGATCGGTTGATACAAGACAGCCACTTGATCCATGCTTTTATATTGTTTCCACCAAATTCTGACCTTTTACCATCTGAATGTGGAGCAAATGGAAACGAATGACACCAGGCAACATTTTTTCATCTTCTTTTGTCATATTTGGTGAGTCTATGTGAGTTACAGCCTCAATTTCCTGTTCTTAGCTAACAGAAGGGGCCCACGATGTGGTAGTCCATCTGCTTCAAGGCTGGACTTGTGTGGCATGATATTTGGTCCAGACAAATGTTGCTCACTGGGTATATTCTCTTTTTTAGACCATTTTGTGTAAACCCTAGATATGATTATGTGTGAAAATCACATTTACATGTAAAGATATTCCATCTTTCCAATTGAAATAAATCTGATCAGAGATCCTGACTGACATGGTGACATGGACGATAGATAAAATGATCCGATCAGTTGTATTTACAAAATGGAAACTTTACATAGAGTCAGAGTTTTCAAGTAAACGGAAAGTTTGAACAATTATCAAAAAGATGAGAGTATTGCTGAGAGTATAATGCTGGAAGTTTTAAAAGGAAACAAACTGCTGCAAACATGTTGTGATTAAATCTGTGTAATGAAACGGATGTTCTATAAATATATGTACCAACAAGTGTAAAATTCCAGCTCAGTAAACATATTATCTTGTTTTCTGTCAAGAAAAGAACCATTTCTGACCTGCAGGCTGCAGATGAAGACAGAGCTGTCTGAGAAAAAATGGCTTCAGCACAGACACACTTGGGTTTGTTGTGTGTGTGTCAGTGTCAGTTTGATTAAACGCAGTGAAGAGTGTGATCCATGTGCAGGAAGGTTTACAACTTTCTGTGTAATGGATCGGATCCACATGTGCTTCAGACACATGGCGATTATTACTGGGCTGTTTGAGGCGTGATGGGTGAACGCTGCTAAACAATCTAATATTTTGTGGCTGGAACCCAGATTGATCTCCTCACTGGTTTGATCATCTTGTCTCATGCACAGAACATAATTACAGCCAGCCGGAGTTCCTTCATTAGCGGTTTGACTTAATGCGTTCATCGTGTCACCAGACCTGGAGGTCAGTCACAGATCATTTCTAGTCATCGGTAATTTATACATCTGGACATTCAGACGGAATATTTTACTCATTTAGAAAAAAGGGTTTCAATGATGTTTAGTCTTGTTAACTTTGTTTTATTTGTTAATATACATCAGTTTTTTTGGTATTTTAAGCCTGAAACTTGCACAAAAAAAGTTTGGATGGGAGTCAAATTTGTCCTGTTCTGACTTTGGCGCCCCCTAACGAAGTCCTGCATCCTGTCTCTTCTCTGAGCGCTCTCCTGCCAGTCACAGCCAGTCTCATGTTGACTCTTGTCTTATTTCTTGCTCTCTCACTTTCTCTCTTTATTTTCCTCTCTTTCTCCGAAAATGTTCCTTTGAGTTTCTTTGATAAATCAGCCAGTCTGCATTCAAAACAGTCATAGTCTTGATATAAGATAAGGCTTTAATGTCATTGTACAGGAAACTGTACAGTGACAGTAAAATGCCACAACCACGGACGATGAACAGTACAAAGAAGTGTCACAATTTCACAAAGAAAACTAGATAAAGATGGATTGAAATGCAGTGTAATAAATAGAGAATATATAACACTTGTTGCACAAACTCCAACCTTCACAGGGGAAAAGTCATTATCTGTTGATTGTTAAATGTTCTGTAGAAGGTCACCAGCATCCTCTCCTCCAGTCCATGTCAGCTGAGGACTCTAAGGAGGTGGAATTACTGCTCGGCCTTCTTCATCACTGAGTTTGTGTGTGCTGTCCAGGGAAGGTTCCGGCGTATGACGTGGTGCCATTAAGCGAAACGCAGCTGTCAGGAGATGCTTCGGGCTGGAAATTAAAGTTGTGAAGTGTGGTTTCTCAGCCTCGGGATGGTGCAGGGAAACGCCAGCCCCAGGACTGTACATAATGAATGTCAGAATGCCATCAAAACGTGTCAGAAACTCAGAGGTTGTTGAAAACTTCAAGCTGCTTTAAAGATGAGGTTATGGCAGCATTTTTGGCCCATATTTGTTATTCAACTGAAACTCGATGTTTGCTTCTACCATTTTGACATTAAATTAAAAAAAATATATTTAATTGTTTGAATGTGTAATTAGATGGTATCATTGTGATGTTACATGACTATTTGAGGAAAGTATCCAGCTTCCGCTTGATATTATCGAATGAGTCCGTTCCCATGTACTGTGGAGCTTAGCACCATGATCTTGAGTATAAGGACACTATACTTTGATGTGGTCATTTTTTAAATTTAATTCATTAGCACACCAACTTAATTAATTGTTTTTTTATGTTTTTGTTATCTTCTTATTTTTTCTCTTTTTTTACTTGAGTGATATTTTATTCATCCCTACAAACTGTGTCATCAGGGAAAATAGCTTTAGAAACCTCAATCTGCTGCTTCCTTCTGTAAAGACTGAGATATTAAAAGTTCCAGCAGGAATAATTCCAGTAAACCTCTTTAGAAAATTTCATAGACAAACAAATGGTGAAAGCTCCTGTGTGCCAACAGAAGCAAACCATGTCTTGATTGAAGGTGGGCTTCTATGGAGTTGAAAACCCCACATAGACCCTGCAGACCCTTCTGTAGGGACTCTCACTGTAGAGAAAAGATCCTGAAAGCAGAGTGGCCGAAATGTTCGTCAGTGTTTGTCCAGACTATGAAGTGTTTCTAAACATGGATGAGGATTTCATGCATCCAGATGTCGACATTTTCACCCAGTTAAAATAAGACACTGCGACCAAAACAAACACAACTGCCACTGGTGTTTCACAATTTTAGAGAAACTTTTAGATTACATTTGAATCATGGTCGGGTGGTCGTGTTTGGTTCGGTGTATTGAATTGCATCTTATTTTAAGGATTTATTGGTTTGCTTTATAACAAACAATGAAGTATCAAATACATTCTTCAGAGGGAAAGAGAGAGGACAAAATAATTGGGTTGTTTAGCATGTGGGCTTGTAGATTCTTTGTATTGTGTTGAATAGCATCATGAATTGTACTGAATTCAATGTCAAATCATGAATGAATCGCATTGCATAGTGAACAGGGGTGACTTGTATCACATTGTACTAGCAGGGCGCATCGCTGGCAGCGTATCGAATCGGCCTCAGTGGTGGGGATTCACATCCAGATTGCTATCCAAATGAAACACAATTCAAAGCCCAAGCAATTATATGGGAATGCAACAAAAACATGAGAACAGCACTGTCAACTTTAGAGCTTCTGCTAATTTCTCCACTTCAAGCAAACCACACAAACAAGGTGTCATATGAAAGCAGAGACTGCTGATTACAAAGATGTCTGTTTTATCACTGCGGGACAAAAACTTTGGAAGCTAGAAGCCAAATAATAGCAAAAAGAAAACCTCCAAGTCATAGATCACATCTTAATTTTCATGTTTTGTGCTCCAGTTTGACAGTGAGGATCCTGTCGCTATGCCTCCGATTGATGATGTGCCCTGGTTATTTGGCCACAGAGATTTCCCTTTGACTGACTGGACGCACTGCATGACTCTCACCCAGGAGGTTGTGTGTTCAATCCCCACCCAGGCCCTCCTTCACCCTGCCACACCAGCTCAAAAAACTCTGCTAATGTGTTCTGCTTTGACTCTGCCTTTGTTTGAAATTAATTATGAAGGTTTACATGAAAATGAAGAGGTTTTTATAGAAACATATTCTCTCTTCCTTTCTGTGTTACACTTCTATTAAAAACATCTGTAAAACTGCTCAGATTCACAGTTCTAGTTTCTGTTTTACTCATTCCTAATGAATTGGGCTGCTATAGTCTTATGTGGTTTTCTTTAAGGAGGAGAAAACCATTTACATTTTGACAGAGTTTTAGGTGGATATACTCTGACACAGTAACACACATCTTGATTCTGATACTTCTGTAGTAATTTCCCACATCTCTGCTATTTACACACAGCCCTTATAGTTGTGTAGATATACTACATTTATTTTGAGTATGTCTTTTCAGACCGGAGGCAGAAAAAACAAGCCTTGGGAAGAAGAGGTTAAAGGTTTTCTGGGTCATGATGCAACTAAAACCTTGCTGACCCTAAACATCACTGTGATATCAGATAATACTGTCCTGACATTCTCAAAGATTCTCCCATTTATTTGAACACCTTTAGAGGCGTGACACATAAAAAGCCAAATATCTTTTTAACCTCTGGAGAACACTTTCCTGAGTTTAGGTAAAGTCAGGTTTGGCTCTTCTAAAGGGCAAAGTCTCACAAGTAAAAAGCAGAAATAAAATTTGACCTTTGGTGACCCAGATGGGAACAAGTCCATCAAATATTATAAGAGGCTTTGAGTCATTGAACAGAAGGCTGAATTTCAGCCACAGACTGCTGGAGTAAAGTCGCTGCCCCGAATGTAAATTTAACCAAAATTGCAAACGACTGTAAATCTTTTTATAGCTGACAATGTGAGGATGCTTTGAAGCCTGTAGGATGTCTGCATCAGCATGACAGAGATGTTGCTCCTTTAATCTTCCACATTTGTTGTGTTTCTTTAATCCCAGTTCTGTTTTATGGTACTGCATTAACCTATTTTGCTCACGAGGATCACTGCGGCTCCAGCTTATCGTTCACACGGCTGCATAAGGCTCCCCTCTATCTTTAAGTCAATCTCCGTAAGATGATCATTCAAAGCGCACAAAAAGCACACGGTGAAATAAATCTGATCAGCTGCTCAATGCAGTTCTTATCTGAAGGGTTAAAATGGAGCACTGGATCACTTGATGTTACATCTTTGCCTTGGCAGTCAGATGAATTGTTTCCATCCTCTGTCTCTGCAGTCGCTTCTTTTCTCCAGCTTGTTGGATGTTGCCTCCAGCTCAGAGCTTCTTGGCAGTGTTTCTATTGTGTGTTTGAATTCAGTGCCAAGGCCGCTGCATGTGTATGTACGTGTGTGTGTGTGCCAAAGAAGAGGACTCCACAAAGAGGAAAGAAAAGATGTCTTTAAACTCATTAAAGGCTTCGATGAGCTGATCAGCATTCAGGAATTCTGAAGTGTCTCTTTCATCGTGGTGATGACCTTTCCTGTGTGCTCTGCTTTTAAATTGTCACCCATCATAGGATAACATCTTGAAAACGTTCATTCAAGAAGTGCATTCCAAAAGATTTCCATTAATCTGGCACAGATGCTCGCTGCTCCTGGACATTCATGCCTAAAGATTTGAAGACTTCTCTCTCCTACAATGATTGGGTCAAGCTTGTTTTGTTCATAGGATTCCCAGTGATTTGGGATTATCATTTAGATTTCTATGATATCATTGACTTTAAATAAAATCCAATATTACACCACCAGATTTTAAACATATATGAGGCTACTGGTTTAATCCCCATTACATGAAGATGTTGAAGTGTCTCAACCACACTGTCTCTGATACATTCAAGTTTGATGAAGAAGCTCTCCGGCCTGTATTCAAATACATTGGGTTTGCTGGCTCGTGCACTTCCAGGGAACAAAGTGGTGGTCAAACAAACCAAAATGGCTAATTTTCTCTGAAGAAGTTGGAGATGTTGTCTGAGTATTTACACAATTTAGATGAGTGTTCAGCACTGCATAGCTTTAAAAAAGTTCAGCTTTGTGATGTTGTAGATTCTTATACATTATCCAAGAAATATATAAGCTTTAAATTGGATGAATGTTCCGTTCAGTTCCTCAATATCTGGAACTATCTGCTGCTACACACATGCTTCTAAACAAGTGGATAATAAAACATGGAAATGGAAGTCAAGAACGTCTTGGTGTGTGGATGGGTGAAAGCAGTTAGGATTAAAGGTGTGTTAACACCAAGGGGCAACCTCCCGTTCGAAAAAATGAAGCCTATGCGGAAGTGCCAAAAATTGCAGTTCCCCCCTCCTCC
>JBBBVU010000007.1:5093163-5109283 GCA_037177055.1 Atherinosoma microstoma | reverse complement strand
ATAAAATAAAATACAATTAAATTAGATCTGTCCCTTTTTAAAACAAAGAGTACAGATTGAAAGTAAAGTACAAATATCCTTTAGTGCTTCTTCTTATTTCTCCACTTAAAGCAAACCAAACAAAGCATGTTGTGTTCCAGTTCAGAAAAATTATTCTACATTAGTTTGAAATAAATCACGAAGGTCATATTTGTTTAATAAAAGACAAAGGAGGTTTTACACTTTAGTGGGCCCTCTTCGCATGATTTACAAGCTTTGGGTTTACTTCTTTTTGAAGACGTTATTGTTGCTTCGATGGTGAATTTATCTCTTTATTTTCTGGACTGTGACTGGTTGACGGAGGTGTCAATCATGAAAATCAAACAATGGGTTGCTGAGATGTGTTTCTGTCAGTGAAACATGATGAGTTTGCTGGTACCCGAGAAAGGTCTAATGGCACATTTGAGCACATTTATGCGGTTCTGCCTGGACATACCTTTGTTAAAACATCAGAAAAACTGCTCAGGTTCACTTTTCCAGGTAAGTTTACTCTGATGCATTAACACAACATTCTAATTCCAATGTAGTAATCTCACATGTTTTAGTTTTCTTTTGAGCCCTTGCTGTTGTCAAAATATAATTAAATTATTTCTCATATGTCAGTTTGTCGTGTTTATGTCAGAGAGGTGGCAGAAAAATTGGCCGTGTGAGGTTGGAGAAGTTAATGAACCGTTAATCTGAGATAGAAATCAATAATTGGTCAGGTTTTAAGAGGAAAAGAAAGCTGTCTCATTTACCGTTATAGAAGACATTAGATTACAACTGCTGCTGAGTTCAGTCTATATCACGTTAATGAAATTGTCTTTTCACCAGGTGTAATGAATTTATTAACACATTAACACTCAACTTTGTAATATATTATTTCCCCCCCAAAAAACTAAACAAGCACTTATTCAGATGAGTCTATTATGACTTAAACAGAATTTATAGAGAAAAAAAAGACAAAAACTAAATCAAATTCAGTTGAGAAATGAACACTAGTGGCAGAAAACATTGAGTGGTGGGCATTCGGGGGATTGAGTGCCTTGCTTAAGAACACTTCAGCTGTGAGAGACAGGGTGAGGTACTGTTGGTTTTTCACTGCCCTGTTACACATTTTATTCCAGCCCTCCCTCCACATGATGTACAGTACTGTTATGTGATTAGGCTCAACCAGAACGACCACATTCATATATTTACATGTGTATGAATGTTCGGTGGTGGTCAGAGAGCCCGCCGACACGGATTGGCTGCTGAGTTCCTGTCAGTCTACCTCAGGTTAGCTGTGGCTACACATACAGCTTACCATCACCAGGTATTAATGAGGAGCGAATGAATAATGGACTCAATGTAAAGCACTGGGTGCCTTGAAAAGCGCTATATATAAATCAAATCCATTATAATTATCATTAATATAATCATGTTCTTCTGAGAATTAGTAACATCAGACTAAAATGTTCTTTTTCTTTTTCTGGGAAAATACAATGAGAAACGTTAGCATCCCTCCCAGAGACATGTTAATGGGAGATGAATCAGGCTGAAATAATCAAGAATGATCCTTTGAGACATCAGATTTTCAGTGTGAAATAAAAGAAGCAATTATCCACTTTTCTAAGACGGTCTTCTGGTGCTACTTTGGTACTTTCATGTTTCACAGAAATGCCACGGACAGACAGGAGGTGTCAATCATCTGAAGCGTTCAGGTTCATCAGTAAAACATGGAGGGGTCATGTCATGGTCTGGTATTCACAGATGAGAGCAGCAGCGGGATGCAAAAGAGCACTTTCTCCAGATTTGATTGCATCCATCCTGCAACAAACAAATGACGAATGCTGATGGAGTTGGGTTTTTCTGCTGATGTAATCAGCTTTTTCAATAGGATTTCCAAAAAAGACTGAGCATTTAATGATGGTGATAGACTGTAGATGTGCTTCAATCTGATCTGCTGTCTAACTTCTAGAAATAAAGCTAAATATTTGCATACCATGAAAGGAACAATGAAAGCCGGTTTCTATTACATCTTACATTTAAATGTATACAGTAGCAGATAAATGTACCTACCATAGGTATGGTTAATGATCTGGACAATGAAGAAGTTCAGAAATGTGTTGTCACTGATCAGATGTTAATTAAAGGTAGGGTAGAAGATCTTTGGAAAACAGTTTGAGCAAGCTACATTTCAAAAATACACAATTCAAAAGTCCAACCACTTTCTTCAGACTTTTACCCGAAGCAACGCTTCCAGAGCACGGAACTCCATGGGTGTGTCTCAATCAGCGCACTAGCGCACTTTCGAGCACTACATTTAAGTGCACTGAAACTACCTGGAAATCTAGTGTAGAATGATGCACACTACTTGCACTAAACAGACGCCATATTGGCGACGTAGAGGAAGGGGCGGGACTTATTCCGACGTAGCACAGTTAGGACAATAAATATTAGCAGTCTTTAGCCGGTTTAGCAGACGTAAAAAGGTTATACGGGCTACAAATGGTTAATGTTATATTTTGCGAACATTTATTTGGGGGATATTTCTGACGAGCTGGAGAGATTGCGGACAAATGATGTTTTGTAACTACCGGTAAATGCAGAACTTCAGTGCTCCATTATCCACGAAAGTGTACGGAAGCAAGTGCGCAGTGCACACTACGTTCCAGTGCAATTACGTATTGAGACACAACCCATATGTCTAAGAGGGACACAGGGAGGGGGGAGGGACAAATGGTAGTTGAATTTGATAGACATATCACCATCCAATCGTTTAGAACGAGCCATTTTCTATACAGCGTTGTCCAATTGAGGGTCTTGCTGAAGCTGGAGCCTATGCCAGCAACTAGCAGGCAAGAATCAGGATACACCCTGGACAGGTCGCCAATCTATTACAGGGCCAACACGGAGAGACAAATAACCACTCCTGTACACACTCACTCCAAGAGAGAATCCATGCAAACTCTGCACCGAAAGGCCACTGTTTGTTGTACAGAAGCTGATTCCATAACGGCCAATTGTCAGACACATTGCAATTTCAGCCATTGTCAGACTTGATAGAAGCCCAGCGGATGCATTGACCAGTGATGGATGTTCCTCCATCTGACTCATTCAGCTCGCATCCGTTGCTGGCTTGACTATACTGGGGCATCCCAGCACAATACAGCTCTGTAACGGGATGTCTCTTGGACCCTGTTGAGGTGAAAGGAAAGAAGAGGAGGATGGCTATGCTCTCATCCATGTTAAAAGACAACACCAACAGCCCTGCAGAGCTTCAGCAACAGGCTGTTTCAATCCTTCAGCAGTTAGACTGAAAGCCAGCACTGCTTCCAGTACACCATGAACAAACTTAATAAGTGGTTGTCTGTCTCTCTGTGTTGGCCCTGCAATGGACTGGCGACCTGTCCAGGGTGTACCCTCCCTCTCGCCTGATAATTGCTGGGATAGGCTCCAGCCCACCCGAGACCCTTAATTGGATTAAGCGGTACAGAAAATGAATTAATATATATATATATACACAGTTTGAAAATGTCCTTTTTAGATTTGCTCTTAAATGATGCATGTTAGATTATTACAATTTTCACACAATCAGAACACTTAAACCTACACTCAGGAAATAAAATCGGACCCCTGTAACTGATACTGGAGTATTGATTTTTTCTTTTCTTTTAAATCAATATTCAAACAACATTCTTTCATTTCATTCAGGTATTTGCTTTGTTGGATCAGTCTTCAGATTTATATTTCTTTATGTACACATCAAGAATGAGATTTAATTCCCATTGTTGCACTGATAATAGAGTGCAGAGCTAATTGTACCTGAGCTTCAACGGTGGCTACCCGTAGGACTGATTTGTGGAAGGATTCCCTCGTGTGGAATTACTCCAGCTGGCCTCAGTACAGTTGACACTGACAATACAATCCTGATAAGCTATATGACAAGCATACCATCATACCATTCACTCACTGCACATTCATGGTTGTGTATTTTCCATCATTTTGATCAGCTCTGGATATGGAGTTGATCTGTTAACTGAAGTCTCCAAGTTTACTGAAGTCAACTTCTATGTCTGGTTAAATGTATTTAACTGGCAGGAATAGGGACATATGCAAATTACAGTCTGACATGTCTTTGTTTAAAATGTGGGGGAGACCACATGTTTACCAACCTGATATAACAATCAGTCCATCATTCATTCAGAAGACACTGATTATATATCTGATGTTTCAGTGCAGTCCTTGTTCATTTTATCATTCACTTAACATGATGTGGCTGTTTCCCAGCGGTCAGTCAGCTCTGTCTTTGGCTGATCTGGAATCCGACAGTAATTAGAGTTCGAAGCGAACATATCAGTCCTGCTGAATATGTAAAGCTTTACTGAACGCTACGGTTGAGCAATTTCTCTTAATTATTGAAATAATCAGATTGAAGGAAAGGAGAGGCATTGCTTATTGGATTAGCTGAGCCGATCAAACCATCTTCTCATCTCCATCCATTTCTCTCCATTCTCTGTTTGCTTTGATTCAATTGGCTTTATTGCCACAAAAGATTTCATATGCCGCCAACAAAAGAACAAGATGGACCATTAGTGATAACCTATATAACAATATCAGCATGGATAATGATTGCCTTTTCTTAATGTGTGTATTATTACTGAATGTCTGCATGAATGTTTTCATTTGACTGATTAAAACATCCACTCAATTTGAAATGAACAAATGTGTTTACTGAAACAGAATAAAATAACGAAATTCGAAGAATAACGTTCTGCAGAGACTTTTGGTGTTTAAACTGCAAGTGTACGTGTTATCTGTGTCTTCCTGCAGAAAATTACATTTTTCCTTGATTAAAAAAAAATATTGGTGCAGTCTTTTTAATTGTGAAGATTTGATACCATCAGCCACCATATATTTTGATCTATGTTCTTTGAATAATCTGTATTCAGTACAAGCCAATGTGTATGTATAGATGGTACAACATCCTCTTACCTTGATAGTCTTGTCAGGTTCCCCCAAGGCTGTATTCTTTTACCTTTCTTATTTACACTTTATATTAATAATTTTTCTGATATTTGTCAAAATGACTGTTTTAATGTTCAGATTGCAAGCTCAGAACTGGCTTTTTAAATCATATCTCTTATCAAATATTAAAATAGTGTAAACAGTGTGTATGATGTTTACAAAGCAACCAGAAGTAATTCTTCTTTCCAAGGTTTTTCTGAAAGGGGAAAAACTGGATATTGTGAATTAATTATCAGAACTTCAAACAAATATTTGATTTGGTTTTGGATAGTCAGTGCTGCAAAGATGCATTTACATGCAATGATGCTGAGAAACTGCACTAGAGAACTTTTACATCCGGGACATCCGCCTGCTAAGTTTGGCTTTGCGCATGTGTTACACTCGAATGAACGCAAATGTAAACAAACCGGTCGTTTTGAACGCACGTCGGCAGATTCAGTAAAGAAATGTTTGAAGACATTATTGGAGGAAGAGAGGAAACTAAGGAAAGCTAAACAAGAGCAAGAGATAAGACAAGAGTCGAGAAAAGACTGTTTTTTACTGTCTGGAGAGAGCTCACAGTACAGGTAGGATCCAAGATGGATGCCGAATTAGCCGTCGATAGGGGGCGCGTCACTGAGAAAACAGCATAAGTTATATAGTAGGCCTTTAAAGGAACATCAAACCATTATATTTTTTTTCAAATTCTGTTATATATATATTTCTTTGTTGGTTTGTTTTTGTTTCTATAGTATATCTATTTGATTTTTATTTGATTTTATTCATACTATTGTTTTCTTACCTGCTTTTGGAGTATGGATGAAAATTATCTACTTTTTTTCTCACTATTTTTTTTTTTTGGCTATAATCCGACACGTTAACACCATGTTTTTTATATAGATGTTCATTAACTTGCATCGTTCCAATCAAATTAAATGAACAAAGAGTACTTCCGAGTGAACTTAGTAATGAGTAATGCGATTACAGCTTTCATTTGATTACATTGCAAGTAGGAAATGACTGGAGGAGCATCCGAGCCGCCTCCCTGTTGATTTACAGCAATGCATACAGTTTGTCAGAACAATACGGGATAAAAGTATTGACTCACTCTGGGTGAGTCAGTGAGTTGAACATAAAAACCGACTGTAGAGATCAGGTCCATTGACACACAGTGTTGAATTATTTGGACAGAGCATCAAGTTTGATAAGCACTGATCTCTTTCTGATGCTACACATACCCCATTTTTGTGTGTGTGTGTATGTTTGTGTGTGTGGTTTCAGGGTCGAAGGGGGCTAAGGGACACCGGGAGCATTAAGGCGGATCGATATCTGGCAGGCGGAGGGAGTCGGCCATAATCTCTGTCAGCCATGTAGGAAAGTACATTACTGCCACTACAAAGCCTATTAACAAAACCGCAGGTCATGCATTATTGAATGGATGTTGGTTTTATTCGACCCATTCAAAGAGATTAGAAAAAACAAGACAAACATGAACAATGTAGTTGCTCCCACCACCCCCACCCCACTCACCTGAAAATATTGTTTTTGTTTTCAGTGCTTAATTGGATTCGTAGTCATGGAGACATGGCGGTGGAGGAGTGGGATATCACATCAGACTGACTTGAGGGGGAATATTGATTGGCGATACAGATCTACAGAGAACGATCCGGCGGGATATCCATCTGTAAACAATGTCTCAGCGCGGCGAGGAGGTTCATCTCTGAATCACAGATGAGCTGTCCTCACCTCAGGCCTAAATGCTGCTCCATGATGCTGTGTGTTTTTAAACTTTTTTGTACTATATATACTATAAGACATTTACCCAAGTTTTTAAAAGCAAGATACGTTGTCTATGCATTTTTTTTTTTTTGTTTAATATGTGCTATGGTCTAAATATTTCATGGGATTTGTTTATGTTTCATTATATTAAAGTTGTATAAAGAGAAGTCCTTTGCATATTTGTGGGACCTATTTTATTGTCATGGTTTAATGTTATGTTTTTATGAGTTTTATGCTCTTTGTTATTGTCTTTGAGTATCACCCCCATCAATTTGTTTCCGTGCTCAAGGTTTTTAATAACTTTACTTTGTGCCTCATTAAAGCAGGGCTGTTTGAATTGTCCAGTTGCTCCCTAAATATTTATATGTATTGTGTCAGACAATTTGATTATATCCAAAATTTCAGTTCAAAGTGCCACTATGTCACTTTCTGACCTTAAAAATATCATTGTCTGATTCATTCTAATGGCACAGTGATATTTATCATGTACATTCCTGGAGTTGTGGTTTCTGGAGTTTCACTTTCCACACATCACACACCAGCTACTGGATATGAACTAACCGGCTGTATTGAACATAGCTGATTTATTAAAGAAACACAAGAAAATATTATCTGATGAAGAGAGGAAAACAAAGAGGGAAAGGGACGTAAAAAGAAGTGTCAACATCACATTTTAACTGACTGGAGGGAGCTCAGAGTAAGTAGGATGCAAGATGATTGCTGGGGAACCAAGGAAATCTACAAAGTTCAGTTGTGCTCCTTTAAGCCCTTTAAGGTAGGGTAGAAGATGTTTTCCAGGAGCATTCTTTTTTTATGTTGCTTAAAATCCCCGATTGCAGCCAATTAATTGAATACTCTCACACAAAAATAAAAAAAAGGTGTCACCTGTGGAACAGACAAGACTGAAAAAACTCCATCCAATCATTTTAACCAGGTGGAAGTCTAAAGAAAGGGGCTTGGACTTTTGGATTGTGTATTTTTTTTTTTTATTCTTTCACTCTAGACAACCTGCTGCACCTGAACAGAAAAACAACAACACAACAGAGAACCTCCCACGGCCCCCGCAGGTGGACAAAGCAGACAACCGACAGCAGCACCAATGAGAGATGAACAAGCTGAAAAGAAACCATGTATCACAACTAAAACCAGAGTACCAGACACACACACAAAGAAAACTAACTCAGGAAACAGTGGCGTAGGTGGATCCCATCGCTTTTGCCCCCCCTCACTGGATTGTGTATTTTTAAAATGTAGCTTGCTCTAACCACTTTTCCAGGATCTCGTAACCTACCTTGTGGAGCACTCTACTAACTAGATAGGTGGTACACTGAGAACTGGTTCAACTGGGCATGAAATTGTGAACAATTTTGCAACTTCTTTGGTTTGGTTTGCTTTCCCACCACTTTAATCAAGCAGACCAAACCACCTGGACTAAGTCACTCAATTACAACATCTGCACGCTATGCACAATATTCCCTGAAAAGACAACTAACAAAGAAGAGAATCTGGCTCATCGATTGGCCTGGACTGAAAACAGCTCGCTCACCGCAAGTAAACAATGGAGCAAGAAGAAACTTATGTTGTCTTGGGGTTTCTGTTTTTACTTTGGTGTTAAACTTAATATGGTTTTCACAAGAATCTGTCCAATATGAGCAGTAGGCGAGGCAGGGAGATATCCAGCATATTGTGCTACAATGAGTCCTACGTGACCTCCTCGGTTTGGTTCACTAGATAGTTCATGTGCTTTTACACTGCACCACGAGACCTCCACTTTTCAAGTGGACCAAAGTTTGCCCCATTTAGTGCTTGCACAAAAGATGCTGCTCGGACATCTCCATTACGTGACTAGTCTCTTTTTTGGTATCATGCATTGTGGCCGGGTTACTGTATTGAGCTGACAAAACATGCTAGCTAGTTAGCTCTGGCAATGTTGAAGCTGGGTTTAAGATATTTTACATTAACAGAGCCACCATATCTCAATTAAAAAAAGGATGTTTATCAACACTGGTCTTGGTCTGATATATTCAACTGTTTCCAAGTTATATTATTTGTATTTTGAGGATCGCAATAACACTTGCAGTCAATACTAGCTAGCATTAGCTAACAAGCATGAGCTACCGTTAAACATTTTCAGCTTGTTATTCATATTTTCTAACCCTTTCAGAATGCCTCATTGGCAAATTATATTTCTCACACATTTCAGTCATTAAGAGGCTTGATGTTTTTTTCTGTAGCATTTGATTTGATGTACAGAATTTATATTTGACACTTAAATTTAAAAAATAAACATTTAGGATACATTGTTGCAGCTTTTAAAAAATGTTTATATGTGATCTACAACAATGGAGCTGTCATGTTTATCACCACTGTTTTTGTTCTGACATATTCAATTACTTTTCAGGGATATTATTAGTTTATTGAGGATAATAACACCTGCAGTCAATGAGTAGGTGGAACAACAAACAAGTGCTACCCATCACTTCAAATTTAACAGGTACATTTCCTGCTGCCATTTGTTTATGCTGCGGGTAATTGTGACTATCTGGCATGATTATGAAACACTGTTGGCTTCAATTTGGGTTAGAATTGCATCAGCAGTTGACTCTATCTAGCAGTAAGTCTTCTACAGTGAACACTTTATTATGATTCAGTGAACAAACATTTCAAACGATGCCTCATATTTTACTTTTTATTTTTGTTTGTTTGCTCCCAATGTTTGCTAACATTCATATTTTCTGTTAAGGTGATTTTGCCACAATTTAATTCCTGCCATCCGCAAATAATTGCTATCAGTCATTAGTCATTCAGTATACATATGTTTCCCAGTTTCTGCTGTTTTCTGCCTTTGAAAGGAAGAGTGTTACAACAGCCTCAAAATGTTTTACACCTTCAGGTGTCTTTGCAGCAAGAATCCAACAAAAATAACATCGATAACGCTTCATCCATTGGGATCTTTACCCTATAAAGCCAAACGTATCATATTTGATACATAGACATTTTCCATCAATTTATGGTAAAAACTTTGCCCAAAACCTTGTAGTACACAATATGTTACTTGTTTTCGGCCCCCTAATGGATACCAGGATGCAGAAGTTTGTAACAAACTCAATAGAGATAAAAATAAATTATATTACAGGAAAATAATTAAAATGATGAAAAATGACAAAAGTAAATTATGGAACACTATTAATGAGATTTTGGGAAGAAATTCAAATTTTACTCCATCATACAATAAATGGTCACCTTATAAGTAGAACTGAAGAGATAGCAAATTATTTCAATAATTATTTTATAGGTAAAACTGATATATTAAGAAAGTCTATGCCAATCATTAATCACAACTTATCATAGAAAATGTTTGAAAAGGAAATTATGAAAGACAAAATGTGTGCCTTTAAATTACAAAGAGTAAATATAGATCAAATAGTAAAAGTAACACAATCCAGCAAGACAAAACCACCTAGTGTTGACGGACTTGACAGCAAACTTCTGAAAATGGTGGCAGTACAAAGTTGCCCCTGCCATATGTCATATAATATATCTAAACATTACTCAATCCTTATGCCCTCTTAAATGGAAAACAGATCAAATAATACCACTCCCAAAAGACAAAAAGCTCATCGAGACCATTGTTTAAGGACAACTGGATCACTACTTGTTGATAAACAACATAATGACAGACTTCCAACATGTTTATAGGAAAAAGCACTCCACAGCCACTGCTCTGACATCAATGATCGACAACTGGTCAGTTTAAATTGATAAAAAAATTATCATTGGAGCAGTGCTGCTTGACTTCTCTGCTTTCTCTGTTTGACATCAACAACTGTGAATTATTGTTAAGAAAACTTAAATGGTATGGAGTAGAACTATCAGCCTTATCATGGTTTGAAAGCTGTCTGACCAACAGATCACAAACAGTTTCAATGGTTGCTTAGTATGCTTAGTATAGTAATGGTTCCATTACTATAAACTGTTTTCACAAATGATTTACCGCTAGCCTTGAAAATGGCCAAAACTATGATGTATGCTGATGATTCCACCATATATTTCTCTGCCCCTACAATCACTGAACTGAACAAAGTCTTAAATAATGAACTGAAAGTTGCAACTCAGTGGGTGGAAGAAAATCAATTAGTTGTTAATATAACAAAAAACAGTTGTATGTTAATTGGCTCAAATCATTTAGTCTGCTTAAATCCCAAACTAGACTTGGAAATAAACAACAAAGCCATTAAACAAGTGCAAGAAATCAAACTTATGGGTATTATTATAGATAACAAATGAACTTGGAACAAACACGTTGATAGAATTACAGCTATAATGGGAGGAGTGATCACATCACTTAGAAGAAAAGCAACATTTCTACCTGCAATTGCAATGAAAGAAATAATCCAGTCACTAATATTTTCTAATCTAAATTACTGTTCAGTTATCTGGTCCAGTGCATCAAATGAAATACTTAAGAAGCTTCAAACACTACAAAACCGAGCAGCACGTGCAATACTTAAGTGTAATTACAGGACAAACATTTTTAAAATGCATAATAATTTAAATTGGCTATTGCTTAAAGATAGGTTATTATATTCATTACTCACTTTTATCAAGGGTATCTTAGTAGCAAAAACACCAGTGATGCTTTATAAAAACTTAATTTCAGTCTTAAAGTACATAGGTACACTACTAGGCATGCAGCTGGAAATGATTTTATATTACCTAAAGCTAAGACTAATTGAATTCAAAAAGACAGTTTTTTTTAAAGAGGAATGCTTGAGTGGAATCATTTACCAAATCACATATCAACAGTAAATGGCATTATTGAGTTTTAAAAAATACTATGGCAGTATAGGAATTTAATTATTGAATTTATGTGTATATCTGTAAAAGGAAATGCGTATGTATACAAATATATGTGTATATATGTGTACATGTATCTGTTTTAATTAGACTGAGCTTCTCATGAGTTAGAAGCAGAGATGGCAAAAGTACCCAAAGTTCTTACTTGAATAGAACTAAAATATCTATGTAAAAAAACAACTTGAGTAAAAGTAAAAAGTACTGATCCAAATATCTACTCAAGTAAAAGTAAAAAGTACCAGCTCTGAAATGTACTCAAAAGTCATTTTAAAAGTAAAAAGTATTTCTATTGCATGATTCACTGGCTGCAAAGTTATTAAACACTGGATCATTTATATGGATTCTACTTTGCAATGTTATTGTTTGAACAACCACAACCTGCCTCGTATCCTCATGTACTTCATCATATAGTACTTTAGTATTGTACACTTCAGGTTAACACATCACACTTCTGATCATTTGGACAAGGATTAGCTTCTAAACTATGACGTCACACATCCTGCTCATAGGCCCAACTCTTAATCAACCTTTTTAAGAGCAACAGTTTAACACTGTACAGGTGTGTTATTGTGAGCGGCACACCCAGAAACTACAGATGAAAATAAGCTTCTCTAGCTAGTTTCTGGTACAATAAACACGGTGCAATCTCCCTGTCAAATAGATTAAAAATGGTAAAAAGAGAAATGAGGAGTGCGAAATGAGAATCGGCAGTCTTTCAAAACCCAAAACAGTTCGCGCACGTTGGTGTTGCGGCACCAAAAAATTTTTAAATATGGGCTTAGGCTATAAAGTAACGAGCCTTTTTGGGAAATGTAAGGAGTAGAAAGTACCGATATTTATGTTGAAAATGTAACTGAGTAAAAGAAAAGTCGTCAGAGAAATAAATACTTATAAAAGAACAAAGTACCTGAAAAATCCACTTAAGTACAGTAACGGAGTATTTGTACTTCGTTACTTGCAATCTCTGGTTAGAAGTTTGTATATTTGTGTGCATGTATGTATGTCCAATGATGCTAACTTTTAGGAAGATTTATGGACTCTGTATGTAGGTTGCATAGGTATTTCAATTTGCATATGCATGTCCATAACTTTTGATTGTATTTAACAGATGGACCCCAGGAAGAATAGCTGCAGCTGGTATAGCTGCAAGCAAATGAGGATCCAAATAAAGAAGAAGAAGAAGAAAGAAGCAGAAGACTACACTACAATACTTTTGACATATCATATTGTATAAATGGTAAATATACAACAAAAAAAAAGTCAATTTTTTCACACATTTTGTTAAAGGGTCAAATAAAGACTTTGGATTTTAAAAAAATTAATAAAAAAATACTTTTCTCCCCATTTTTTCTTGGCTTGAGTATTCCTAATGTTTTGTGGAATGTGTTGGAGAATGTTGACATGGATACTGAATTAAATAAAGTTTATAAGCCTATGCATAAAATACCTTGCATTCATAATATGTACAATGAACACAAGTAAAGGATGTCGTAAGATTTATGGGAAGTTTTCTTTCTCTGTTTACTTATTTTCTAATTAGTATTTTTCATCCAATCTTAACCTTATTGTGATTGGAGGTTGTATGTTCCCTGGTCCCTTAGATCACTCACTTTGTCCTACTTGCAAGCGATGTCTCATTGTAAAGTAATACGGTCCTGCAGGACAGTTTTTAAAACAAGCCCTGACATAAATCCATTAGGAGAGCATTAATAAAATATCAAAGGAGTGCTTTTCCAGTCACTCCTGGCTAGAGAGACCCCAGAGAGTTTTAATTACAGCATGATTGATTTGGCTTTAAATCAGCAAGACTAGACAACTCTATTTGTCAGAAAAGATCAGAAAACTTGGTTTGCCCTGTTTGGTCTGATTGTGTATTAATGTGACGTTTTCATCCCGTATTAAGATTATTTTTTCTTTCATATCAAGTTTAAAGCAGAAGGAGTATAACTTATTCCCTGGAAACAGCTTGTGTTGACAGTAAAACTCATTAATTCAGACTTTCCTGAGTTAAACTTAAATAAACTTGCAAATCAAATGTCCCTCTCTCACGAAAATGTGGCTTGAAGCATATTTGTAGAACAGCTGGCTGCATCTTCCTGGCTAAGAATCACATATTTTCTCCTCCTCCCTCAGTTGCAGAGGTCGAGCGTTGGCAAGGCCAATCAGCTGCATTTTCACTTTGGCCTCCTGACTGAAGGAGGATCCCAGACGAATCTGACGCTGAACTTTTCCAGTCGCCACTGATCTCATCCCATAATGCTTCATTACTGGAGCATCCACTCTGACCCTGGTAGCTATTTAGCAGTCGAAGCAAACGAGGCCAGACAGGTCCAGAAGCACACAAGACACAAACGCAGCCTGCCTGAGATAATAAGCTGATACTGTAGCGAGTGAGAGGCGTTAACTTGGGTCAGAAGTTTGTGTTTACATCAGCAACTCTGTGGCAGCTCTGCAAACAGGAAAGTTTCACCTGCTGATGAATCCAAAAACGTGTTTCCACGCAGATTGTTCTGCTTCACACAGCAGCTCCGGTGTTATAATTCTGGCAGATTTTTGTTTCTGCAAATAATTAACACGATTACATCAGATAAATTACAAAATAGACTTAACTATGGGTTGGTTATGGGGAAAACTTGTGTATTTAATGGATAAGTGTAAACATATTCTTTAATTACTATACATGTATATTATACAATATAATGAAGCAATTTCAATATAAAGAAACCCACTCAAAAAAAAAAGGTTAGTCTTTTTTTATGCTCCATCCTTTAGCAAAAGGGGCCCTGCACTGACCTCCCTCCACCCAGCCACCTCCTCCAGCTCTGAGAACATCAAGGACTTTCCTAGCCGAGGAAGACGTCAGCATGCCCCGAGTCTGCCTCGGGGTCTCCTCCCAGAGGGACATGCTCAGATTACCTCACCTGAGAGGCGCCTGGAAGGTATCCCTGAGCTTGTTGCCTCATCTATGAGTCCAGACAACTTTCAGAAAAAGCTCATTTCTGCAGACTGCAGCGTTAAACTCAGGCCCACTGTTAGTGACCATTGTCACTACACAGTATAAGAAAGAAGGTAAGTTCTCTTCCTTTTGTAAGATTTTTAATATCAGCATATAATAAAAATCATCTGCGCATCATCAGGTATCAAATTGAGTTAAATACAACCTCAGATTGAACAACGGCAAATAACTAACTCAAAATACAGAGGCAGTGTCCAAAATCCACTCTGTCTGTTCTGTAGCAGCAGGTTCTGCTAATCAATACACTGATTAACTGACTTCTATGAAAGCAGACAATTTTTGCTGTTTGGAGTGTTAACACAGCAATTATCAATGAGAGGGTATTGTTACTCTCCATTAATCTGAGAAGGGTTAGAAAGACATTTCTAAAGTATCTAAAGTCCATTATTCTACAAAGAGAGTATTCCCAAGTGAAAAAACATACAGGACAGCTGCCAGTCTTCCCAGGAGTGGATGTTCCAATAAGTTTAGCCCAAGATCAAACCGTGCAATTCTCAGAGAAACTGTAAAAAACAACAACCAAGAGGTACATCTCAGACTCTCCAGGCCTCAGTTAGCATGGTAAATGGTAAAGTTCATGACAGAACTATGGAAAAAAAACCTTTACAAGTATGGCTTGATTGGAAGGGTTGCAGAGGAAAACCTTTTCTCTCTAAAAAGGGAAATAGATGGCAACACGGCTTAGGTTTGCAAAGCTGCATCTGAACAAACCACAAGACTTCTGGAGCAATGTCTTTTGGACAGACCAGACCAAACATGTCTGGAGATGTGAAGATGTTGGGTCAGAGTGGGCAGCAGCACATTTAGAAGAAACTAAACAGCATGTCAGCACAAATAACTCATACCAACTGTCAAGCACAGTGCTGGAGGACTGATGATCGGGGCTTGTTCTGCAGCCACAGGACCTGGACATTTGCAGTCAGTGAGTGGATCAGGAACTGTTATTGATATCAAAGTATTCTAAAGTCAAATATGAGTCCATCTGTCTGACAGCTAAAGCTTGGCTGAAACTGGCTCAAGCAAAAGAACAATGATCCCAAACATGGCAGCAGATCTACAACAGAAAGAATCAGTGTGTCTAGAACTCAAGGTGATTGTGGATGGACTTTCAGAGACCTAGGCAGGAATCAATGCAGCAAATCGCAATTAACGGAAACAACTTTGGAGAAAAGGGTGGACCAAATTCCAAAATACTTATTAACATAAATACCTGATCAACCAATCACATCGCAGCAACTCAATACCAATACAAGATGTTTATCAACATCTTAATCATGTCATGTAGACATGATGCACCATGAGTTCACTGTACTCCAGTGGCCTCCACAGTCACCAGATCTCAATCCAATATTCCACCTTTGGGATCTGGTGGAACAGGAGGTTATCATCATGGATGTGCAGCAACTGTGTGATGCTATCATGTCAATATGGAGCAAAATCTCTGAGGAATGTTTCCAACAT
>JBBBVU010000007.1:5079945-5093063 GCA_037177055.1 Atherinosoma microstoma | reverse complement strand
AGTGGAGGAGGGGGGAACTGCAATTTTTGGCACTTCCGCATAGGCTTCTCATTTCTAAGCTGGAGGTTGCCCCTTGGGTCCAATCTGCAACATAGACCTGTAGCCAGTGAGTTTAGAGCCTTACTTTACCCACTAATTTTAAAACATACCAACACACTACTAGCAAGGTGGACCTGATAAAGCTGCTGGCTGATGTGTGTGTGTGTCTTTTTCAGATGATTTTATACTTCTTGAAATATAGATCATGACCCTGTATCCATATGGGAGTGTCTAAACCAGAATTAGTTAACTCCACTGTACAATTTTATCAGAAAATATGAATAAAATAAAGGGAAGGACAAGAAATTCAACAAACTACTCTTGCCAAAAGTAATCATTAAGTCAGAAGTCATCAGAAATCATGTTTCTATGTGACTGTTTTAAATTTTCACCCTAACCATGGACATGTAGTTGAGCAAACATCCATTTGTTTGCTTTTGTTGAGCTTTTTACATCCTTTTATATAACAAATAAATATTCAAAAGCTGGATTCAGTCCAAAAATTGTGCCTAATAACATTATTTTTAACATTTTTTCTTTTGGGCTTTTGACTCCACTGTGACGCCTTCCTTCTATTCACTTGATATAAGCTGTGCTCTAAAATAACACCAAATTCCCTCCCTCTTCTTTTAAGCAGCTGCAGGTCAATTTAAAGATATGCAGACCTTCACTTTTTCTTCATATCTCAAACCCACATTCTCACCTTTGGCCTTTCTGACAGCTCACACTGTTTGGTTTCAGTTTGTTGTTCTCTCACTCTCATTAAAGCTTTAATGCATCTGTGAGTTTGTTGCCGTGCACCTGTCGACCTCACACGGCCGCTAATTTGTCATCCGTCATTTCTAAAAAAAAAAGAAAAACACCTCCTCTTCCGGCTTCATGCTAACCATCAGTGAACCTGAAGAGGTAGGTGGAGGCAAACAGGAGGAATGTGATTCATTAGCTGCAGCCACTGCGCTGCCTTCAGACTATAATTAGCCAAAGCATCACTGACTCAAAGTTTACAAGCTGCACTTAACACCATAAATATTCATATGCATCTCTGAGAAATCAATAGGGCAAAACAAAACTTTATGATATTAAAGTATTGCAATATTAATATGTGGGCAAAGCCACTTTAGACAAACTAAATGCTCCACCCTCCCTCCTCCTCACCATCATTATACATGCTGGAAGATCAGATTTCATGACCTTTCCCATCCAATGGGAACTCGTCTTTGCTTTGGGGAGCAGATAAGCCCGGATGATCCGCAACAATAAAGAAATCTGTGAACAGGCTGGAGCGCCCAAAAAGCTCCCTCCCTCCCGCTCTAATCTTTGCAATTTGCCATGGCTGATAAAATTTTAATGAGGAATAAGCATAATGGGAGCCACAGAGAGATTACAGCGAACTGGGAGTGAGATGCATCGGACAGATGAAGATGGAGGAGTCGGAATCAGAGTGCGTATCAGATGCTCGGTGGGTCCCTGGTGAACGGGTGGATCCACTCAACACAAACTGCTGTGGGGTGTTTTTTCTTTTCATGGTTTACAACTTTCTCCCAGTTTTAACTTTTGCAGTGTCACACCATTCCTGATTTAATGACAGCGTAGTTATAGAGCTATTTTCCACCTTTCAGATGTCTTTTATTAATCATATTAAAGTCAAAATGGCTGCAACTTAGAGGTAACAACCAAAGAAACTTACAAATGAGATGGGATTCAGCATCTTCTTCAAACACACATAGACATGTAGAATGGAAAAGCAGAGGAACAAACTGGAAACCTTCAGCTTGAACCAGAACATCGGCTGCAGTACGATGTAGCTGATCTCTGTTAGATGTTGATATCAGGAACATCAAGCCAATAATGCAGCTAATTAAATGGTTAAATGGAAGCAGATATAAAATACCAAACATCTGCATGAAGATGGGACCATAATTAATCACTGACATTTCCCAATTTCTCCTAGTTTATATGATATTATTCTAAAGTGGAAATTGCTAGTTGTCTTATTTAAAAAAAGTAAATTCATGCAGTTTCATTTCATGAGGTATAAGTGCAGAAATCCAGCAGAAAAAGTAAATATTCTGCTCCTACAAACATTCAAATGTTTTAAAATATGCGTGTTTCCATTACAACAGTGTGTACAAAAGTTCTTATGCAGCTAGTTTGAATCTTTCTTCCTTTCATTTTCCCATCACTAAGTCATATTTTAGTGATGCTGCACAAATTTCATCCTTTCGGGACACAGATATTCCACACTTTTCATGTGGATCACATCTGTCACTGGAGCTAAAGTGCTGGTTTGTTGATGGAAAAATGCTGCCTTGATACATTGAATAGGGTATTTAAATTAGTGCATTTTGCTTCTTTTTATTTCTATGACAACAACTTGACAGTACCTTTCCTACTTTTTTATTTCTTCTATTTTTTCTCTTTTTTATTTAACTGCTAAACATTGTTCAAGGCTGGAACAAAGAATAATGGACAGAAAACAAGATGGAACAAAACATTGCTATGGGAATTGTGCTTGTAGGTGTGAAGTGGTGTAGTGAATGTGTGAAGTAGTTTAATAAGGTCACACCCTATTAATGTGAAAAGTTATGATAATTAACTAATTCTAGATTATATGTATGTTAACTATCATCATCATTATTACCAATAATTGAAATAAGGATAATAATAACAGTCCTAAAGTAGCTACTTTGCAAAGGTCAAAATATAGTAATATAAAAAGTTGCTTTAAATTACTTAAAATATTTGTCGTTTTAATCAAGCCGCATTTTATTCACTCTGATACAAAGCATGTGTATCTCCCACACACCTTCAGGGTTTATCCATTAAAACATTACAACTCTGAACAAAAAAGAAATTGAGGACCTTTCATGGCAATTTTAAAAAATACAGTCCAATTCACTGTAACCCAATTATAATCCAGTAGTTCCAGTTTATAATAGCTGGGTATAACAGCTTAGGGTGGAAGTGGCTCAGGTGGTAGAGCAGATTGTCCAATGACATGAAGGTTGGTGGTTCAAATCCCCCTCCTTCCCCAGTCAACTTTTGTTGTTTCCTTGGGCACTTTACCCTCCTTACCTCCAGTGTTGGCATTACTGGTGTACTCAATTGTAAGTCTGCTAAATGACTTTATAGTATATGGTTAATATAAATCCAGTTCATAATGTCTTGCTGATGAGAAACTAAAACTCTCTCAATCCTTCTCCATCTTCAAGAAAAAGCTAAAAATGCAACTCATATAATTGTAAAATTAACTGTAGGCTAATTTTTTTTAAATATATCAAGATATTTGTTTATAGAGGAGTTGAATGATGGCTCAATGTTATCTCCATTTTAGTGGTTTTTCTCCATTAGTGTTGCATACATGAGCTGCTATATCTGGACCATATCTATACATCTAATGGAACCACAATGCTGTTAAATGTTTATTTGCATGTTGTTGTATTAAAATAATTAAAAAATTACAACCTGTTCTACTGCTCAGGTGGTCTACTTGGAATACTTTTGCAAGACACTTTACCCTCCTTGCCTCTGGTGTCTGTATTGTTGGTGTATGAATCAGAATGATGTATGTTTGGCGGAGAGAGGGTGGTTCCCAGGGTGCTTGGCTGGGGCACTGGGGTGGGGACTGGCCCCCGCCCTGGTGGCCATCTGAGGAAGCCTGGTCCACCTGAGCGTTATGCCCTTGGGCCCGCGCTCTGTTCGCCCTGAGTGACCGGTGCCCCTGGGGGGTCGCTGGTTGCCGATCTTGGCCCACCAGGGCCTGTGCCCCGGGGCCTGTGCCCCGTGGCTGCGAGGGGGGTCTGGCTGGGGCCTCCCTCTGCCGCCTCCTGGGTGGATGTGGGGTCGTCTTTGTGGTGTGATGGCTGGGGTATGTGCTCCGGGGTGGTTGTCGATCACCCGGGGTCCCCCTTGCCATCTTCAGCACAAAGGTCAGATATACATAGGTTATTTCAGCTTGTTCATCTCCCATTGGTGCTCCTGACGGTTGTCGGCTTTGTCTTCCTGTGGGGGCCGTGGGAGGTTCTTTGTTGTGTTTCTATACAGGTGTAAGAGGTTGTCTAGAGTCTGTGGTTGGATTGCATTGTTGTCCATCTGGTGTATCTTTCTTTCTACCTTTCTTTTCTGTTCTCTTTCTGTCCCCTCCGGTCAGGTCCAGCAATATTATGTAAATGCAGTAATAAACTATAAGAGGAGCTTTATACTCATAAATCTCCTCTTGGCAAAGAAAATTTTCTTGGCACAACCCAGCAGCCAGACCATCATTCTGCTGCTATGATACTGGACAAGAAAAACAACTTTAGTTTGATAAAACTGGACCCCCTACACTCAGTATTTGGGCTGTAGTTGATCAGTACATTAATCCCACATAATTATTTTGGTCAGTGATAAAAACTTTCTTTTGTTGAATCAATTAACCTGAAATCAAAAGAATTGTAAAAGCAACTTTAATTAATTGCTTCCATTTGCAACAAGTGATTGAATTAAGTTTATCCAAGTTGATTTTTTAAGTTAGTTCATTTCAACATTCAAATAATTAACAAGCAATTCTGCAAAGACTCATGGGAAATGTACGTGGTAAAAGTACGTGAGGCTTCATAAGGCACCGTTCTCTCACCCTTCCTGTTTAGTCTGAACACTTCAGACTTCAGACACAACTCGGACCATTGCCACCTACAAAAGTTCTCGGATGACACGGCCATTATTGGGTGCGTATCTGACGGGAACGACCAGGAATACAGGGTAGTCATCATCAGTGACTTTGTCGGCTGGTGTGAGACCAATGCTCTGCATATCAATGCCAGCAAGATGAAGGAGATGGTCATAAACTTCAGGAGGAAGTCACCCCCATCACACCAATGAACATCCAGGGAAAGGACATTGAGACAGTGGACTCTTACAAGTGGGTGTTCACATCAACGATAAACTGGATTGGACAACAAACACAGACGTCCTGTATAAAAAGGGCCAAAGTCGACTCGCCCTGCTGAGGAGACTGAGGTCCTTTGGAGTCTGCAGGACTCTGTTAAAGACTTTGTATGACTCTGTCGTAGCATCTGCCCTTTTCTATGCAGTAGTCTGCTGGGGGAGCGGATGCACCAACAAGGAAAGGAGCAGGATTGCCAAACTATTACGGAGGTCAAGCTCAATGCTGGGATGTCGCATGTAGTCTGTGGTGGTGGTTGGTGAAAGGAGGATGTTAGCAAAGCTAATTTCTGATAATGGACACCTCGAAGGGCATTATCCCGCTTATACCATGGTCACTTACGAAGGAAATAAATATTAAATAAATTTCTAATACGTTAATGTTGTTCTTTTTGCCGTTAAAATCCGTTATATTTTTTCACAAGAAGGGCTGAGTTGATATCTCTCGTTGAGACGCATTGCCAAGGTAACCGACTGTGGCCACAGAACCTGCAAATCGGTTGGCTGCAGCTGTTATATTATTGCAAAAATCAGCGTTGATCGTGAAATTTGATAGAGATACTGGGATGTCCACCATAGTGGCATTTGAAAGATGGAGCTTTAATGTTTATGGACCCTGATCATTGCTGGTTGGGACGTTGCGGGACAACAAAATGTTGCTCCATTCTCATCTCTCCTGGACTGACGGAGCCCAATAAGCCTGCAGGCTGTCTTCACAGCGATGCCCCGTCACAGCGGCGTGTCTCCACATTCACCACATAGGTTAATGGAAACTATAAAATAACTCATGTTTTGTTTACTTTCTTGCTGTTGTGATAAATAAACTGTGAAATATAGGTGTGACTTTGTAACGGACACCCTGCAGCCAATCATAATCGAATATATACCCAGACTATGGTATAATAGACTTTATTTATTTTCTAACATCAGTATCTCAAGACCCTAACAAGATACTTTACTTATCATCTTGAGATAATGGTTGAATAATTTTTAGAAAGTGATTAAACAAAGAGTTCAGGAAAGTTGTAGATCAGCTGTTGCAGATTCTGACCAGTCAAATCAGAGTAAGGTAGGTAACCACTCATTTACATACTCAACTTGATCATTACGTGATCTCCTGAAAACGGAGCTTCTTATCTTGGGATAACCAGCTGGTCATTTTAAGAAAAAATTAATATTTCAACATAATGAGAAAATGTAACAAAGTTTGTAATTTTAATAAACGACTGCAGGAATGGCAGCTCTCAGCTTCCATAGTAGTTCATCTGATGTTGCATTTACCAGACTTTTATTATATTCTGATAAATAAAAGCTCAGAACTAAAAAAATTTAAAAAAATTTTCGCTGTTGGATTTAAGTGTGTAAAAATGATTTTAAAAAATTTGCCTAAAAAACCTTGATAAGGCTTTCTTACATGAGTCGAGCACCCTTTGGAAGTTGTTACTGGAGCTGTTCTGAACAGTGACTGGAAACCTAACATTGGTTTTACAGACAGAACCACTGGTTGATCTGACAGGGCTGAATTGGTTATTTCATTTTCGATTACACAGCCGGGTGTTGAGCGGATGGTGTGAATGTGAAGCAAAGCTGGAGCAGAACAAGCAGAAACATGACTTTTAAGGGTAAAATAGAAAACCCAGCATCCTTCATGGTGAAAGACAAAGTGGAGCTAATGAAAGTCAGCAGGAGTGTAATGCTGTGTGACTGATACTGGGCTGGTTGTCAGCCTGATTCTACTGGGAGAAGTGGGATGATGACAGATGAATTAGCGCGCTGACAGTCGGCGTGGAGGGACGAGTAATTGTTGCTGAGAGATGGCGAGTGTTTTCTGTCTCGCGCCACGTTAGACGAAGCCAATCAATCAGAGCTTGTGGTGGCTCAGACGTGTGCAACACGGAGCAGCTCCATGTTAACGTGCATTGCAGGAGTCACGCCTGTTTTAGGGGTGATGCTGTGTGGGTGGGGAAGATGTGATCAGGGAGCTTTTGTGTCTCTGTGGATCACAGAGCAGAGGACAGAAGCAGCTCTGACCCCATCAGACACAATCAACAACTCATTCTCAGCATCACCTCTGGGTGGAGTTGCCTGGAAAAGGCCAGCAGGCATCATGGAGGAGTTTCTACTTCAGTTCTACAACCACATTGTTTCTTCTTTTTCTTTTAGCCTGACACCTGACAACTAAATAAGTCTTTTTAGCCCAACCATAACCCTTTAAGCCCAATTGGTCCTCATGAAAGCTGCAAATATAAACAGACACAATCATTCACTATAAAGAAAATAACAAAATAGAATAATGGTGTACATTTTAAGATAAGAGACTTTAGGATAGGACTTTACTGAGCCCACGACGGGGAAATTTGTGTGTTAAGGTCAAGTACAAAAATAACAGAAGTGTAGGATAGATGTTAAAAAAACAAACAAATATTAAGTGCAAAGTAGAATAGGATTTAAAAAAGTGGGTGCCTTTTGTACAAGCATACACAGTATGCATTGTGGATGAAAGGTTGTGTAATATGCAAATAGATAAATAATATCTAAACATATGTGGACATTCACACATATCCACACATATAAACAGGTCCATACATACACATATACATACCTGTACACATATGAGGTGCATTATGTGTGCGTGAAGTGTCTGAATGATTCAAGACATCATGATGTGTTATAGAGTCTAACTGCTGTTGGGATGAATGACCTGTGGAAATGCTCCTTCTTGCAGCGAGGGTGTTTTAGTGTCTGACTGAAGGAGCTGCTCAGCGCACCCACAGTGTTGCTCTGCTTCACGTCGGAAAGTTCACGCCTCCGCGTCATCCATTAATTTCTGATAATGGATACCTCGTCGGGCATTATCTCTAGCTTCTGTAACAGCAACTATTTATGCAGCAACAACTAGGTTAAAATGTAGAAACAGTGCGTGAAAACACTCAGTGGTTTTAACATTATGGCCGATCAATGCATAGAACATCTTTCCTAGTTTAAATATTGTGTTTATTCTTACTCTAAATGGAAAAAAAAAGCCAATTATATGAATACTACATTAACATAATATTGATATGACTCAACTGTATAATCAAAGAAAATGTCAAAACTGTGGTCTGCTGGCGGAGCAGTGTTGGCGCCAGTGATAAGAACTAATTTAATAAACTGATCAGGAAATCTGGCTCCGTGATTGGCTGCAGGCAAGAGACGTTTGAGGCCGTGGTCGAGAGGAAGACTGCAGACTAACAGTTATCTTGGAAAAACCTGACTACCCTCTCCACCATGCACCTGAGATCCTTCCTGTCACATTACAGCAGTTCTTCTCTGTCAGACAGAGGCTGTGTCCGAATGTCCACACTATTCCCTATAGAGGTCACGTCATTGTCTAGGGATGTCCGAATGTCCAGAGAGAAAAAAAGTAGTGCACTCAAAATGACCCACAATGAATCTTGAAAAGTAGTGAGCATCGATGATCACCAGACGGATCAATATAGACCACAATGCATTGCGGGTAGGAGCTCTATTCACTTATGAGGTGTCTTGCTAACGCAACAAGCGCCATTCTCCTCATCTGTCTTCTTGTCTACCATCACAGTGGCATTTGAGGAAATTAATGCAATAACAAGTTCAATTAAAGATGACATAATTAACAGGTTATAATATGAAATATATGAATAATCAACATTATAATGTAAAGGTGATGAACAATGGTTAAAAGGGAAGTTTGACTGGGGTCCCAAGACACTCTGGAATTGCCTCTTGACTCTGCATAGCCCCTTTCAGACATGCTCTGAAAAGCGGTAATGTTGCAGACTTTGTCTTTTATATCGTTTGCATTCAGACAAACGTCTCGCTCTTTTACCTCGGAGCTGTAGCGGACATGCCGGCTAGCCCCCATGTCATAAGAACGGAAATGTTGCGGCACGTCGTTCTGACTAAACACAAAAGTAATGTTCTGTACAGGGTGGAGGGGAGGGCTGTCGCTGCAGTTGTGAACATTGATGCCAAATATACGGCACACAACAACGACTTCCTACCCTGTTTCGACAATCGACCTATCCGGAACATTCACCGATATCTGAAAGTGGTCGGGATGTAAGAAGTCCGCAAGGAAGTGACATGTTTGAAAAGACAACTCTGGTTTAAGAGCGGATGGACTTTACGGCAAATATTCCGCAATGCAAGTCTAAAAGTGGCTCATTTCAGCTGCACTATTCAGATGGTAGGCTCAGAACTTGATGGAAACAACATATAACCATGAATCCATCCTGCCTTGTATCAACTGTTTAGGTTGGTTGTGGTTGTGTAATGGTGTGGAAGATGTATTCTTGGCACATTTTCAGACCCTTAGTACCAACTAACCATCATTCAGCCACCACAGCCTACCTGAGTAATGTAGCTGACCATATCCATCCCTTTATGAGCACAGTGTAGCATCGTCTGATGGCTAAACTCATCTCCAACATGACAATGAGTTCACTGTACTCCAATGGCCTCCACAGTCACCAGATCTCAATCCATTATTTCACCTTTGGGATGTGGTGGAACGGAAGATTCTCATCATAGATGTGCAGCAATTGTGTGATGCTATCATGTCAATATGGAGCAAAATCTCTGAGGAATGTTTCCACCATCTTTGTGGATCTATGCCACCAATGATTAAGTGTTCTGAAGGTAAAAGGAGGTCCAACCTGTTACTAGCAAGGTGGACCTAATAAAGTGGGTGGTGAGAGTATATTCTTTGTTTATAATCCATAGGTTGGGTTTTTGACTTACTCCTTATTGACGTTCTTGTAAATATTTGTTGTTAACATATATATTTTACATTTCTGGTTTGATTTAATGATTTATTCAAACTGTTGGAAGCTGCTGCAAAGTGAGAAAAGCTCTGTAGAAGTAAACAAGTTTAAGACGTGAATATTTCAAACAGCAGACAGACTCAGACAGTCAGGAGACAATTTGGTTGATTGAAAGCTGCATTTAATGATGAAAATATTGAATTTGTGGTTGTGGGTTTTTTTTCTTCTTCTTTTTTTCCAAAGTGTTCTACTTCTGGATCCAAGGGATTAAAGTCTGTTGAAGTGTTTTCATTATTTTGTCCACCCTGCGGACGTCCAGCACCCTCCGGGGAGAGCATTTCCAGAAAGGATGATGGGAGTCTGACAGCTCGTCTCCTCACTCCTGCTTGGCTTAGCAGGGCCTATCAGAGCGTTGCAATGTTGGACTCCCTGTGTGGCAGCTGAAGAGCAGCGAGGTGTTGGGGTGAGAGGGGGGAACGCTGACGATGAGGGAGGAGGGTTTGTCTCAAGGGGGCAAAAAGGTCATCTCAGGGGGCCGAAGCCTTCACCTCAGCTTCATCCTCTGAGTTTTTCTCATACTGCTCACTGGTTGAGAATCAGCTGCAGAAGTTTGGACCTTCTTGAAAAGCAGCAGGCGCCGTGGAGAAAGCAGGACGGAAAGATGAGAAATTGACCGGTTTATAAATATTTGCCCTGTCATGTCATTAAAGCATCATTTACGGAGGTGCGTTTTATTAAATAAGTGGGGTGCAGGTGATTCTTGAGGTTAAACATTTGAAAGATTCATCCGCATCAGTTCTATCAGATGCAACTTTGACTGTTGAAGAACGATGAAATCATGTTTGCAGCTAATAAAGGACAAACAGAAAAAAGCCAATCTGAGCGGTCGGTGGATTTACTGGAAATGTCCAACTTCATTTAATTAAAAAGATTGAAGGGCTCTTAGGTCCAAGGGCTCAGGTCAGCTAGTCCAGACCAGAGTTCACACTAAAGAAGGTAAGACAGCATTTAGCTGTTTTGCTGCAAACAAGTGGAACAAACTGCCCGTGTAGATTCAAGTTTCACCAAATGTCGACACTTTTAAATCCAGTTTAAAAACTTTTTTTTTCTCATGCACCTATGCATGAAATCAGCACGGTATCTTTTATCTAGACTTCCTTTTGCTTTTTAAAGTTTTTTTGTGTATATTTCTTGCATTTTATGTGTCTTATTCTATGATAGATTCTCTTCTTAGCATCCATTTCCAGTCTGTGCTGTATGCTATTGCAATGAAAGGGAAGATGCATGAAGTTGCCTTTAGCATTCCTTTCACCCTCTTATTCACATGTCCGGGATGCACGGCTTTTACCTTTGTTTGTGTCATCAAAACAGAACCAAGACTCACATTGATGAACATGTTTTATTCTAATTTGAAGGAATTCTAGGTTTCTGTTCACATCTTTCAGAAGGAAACTTGGAGAACAATGAAATTATTTATCATGATGAAAAGTTGTTTTTATTTTTTTCTTTGATGTAGATGAGGCCATCCTTACATTACATAACGTTTTTTGTTGGTTGAACACCAGCAACTTACAACCTGAAAGTTTTTAAAATTTTTTTTATTAAAGTTCCTCTTTTTCCCTAGTCTCCCCTACCTTCTCTCTTTTCTTATAAGCAGCCTCATTCTTTATACCAATCCTGGTCCTCAAGGGTGAGTGTCCTACAGGTTTTAGTAGTTTCCCTGGAGCAACACACCTGACTCAAATCAATGGGTAATCAGCAGACTTGTGAAGAGCTGGATCTGGGTCTCCTTGTACACATCACTTTATTGAAATTTCTCTCCTCATTTAGTTGCATTTTGTTCAGTCAACAGCTCCAAAAGAATGTCATGCACACTAGAAGCCGATTGATGGGTGATACGTCATGGAATAGAGTTCAGGAGAAATGTCTAAAACTATTAATTGAAATGATATAATGCATTAATCACCTACTGAACTGGATTTATACCCAGATAATTGCATTTTAATTCACATTTGGTGGGTTGGAGGGTGTTGATTTTGTAGCCCTGAATAATAAGAAGTAGCAACAACACACACAGATCATAAAAACATTAAGAAAACATATGAAACCACAGACCAAATTTTTAAATTAATAAAGAATGTTAAGATTTTGCCCACTGAGTACACACTTTGAACCACACTGACAGCTTGAGAGTCAGCTATTATAATTGGTATTATAATCAATGTTACAACAGAACAAGATGCTGTGAGCCAATTGGGACATTATTCTCTATACAATGAACAGAACTACTTGGTGATCTCAAGAGTCTATCACAAGTACATTCAACAATGCATGAGGCAGCCAGGCCATTCAATGAGAAGTATTTTTGAATCAATTCTTTATTTAAACATTGAAGAAAAGGTTAAGGCAGGATTGATACCCCTTAACCCCTCCCAACTCCCCGGGCACCCAAACATGGCAGCCCACTGCTCAGTACATCTAGAGATGGGTCAAATGAAGAGCCAAGTCTCCCAATCAGGATTTATGAAGTAAAAATTATTATTATCGATTATTATTATTATACGTTCACAATTTGGTTCTATTCAGTAGTAGCTGTATTTTCTATTTTATTGATTGTAGTCCCTCTGCAGAGCCTCATGCTGTTTACACAAGAAACAACATAGCTTTTTTTTCTGCAGATCATCATTTATACACATAGATTGGGTCAAATGCTGCAATTCTCCACATAGAGCTAACAGATAGGATGTGGGAACAAGTTTCTTTTGCAACAGCAGCAAAAAGCACGTTACAGTACAGAAATCAAGCAGAAATAAAATAATGAAATATTTAGATTCATAGTGATTGGGAATTTCTGTCAGATCAGAAATCAGTATTGGAAAAAGTAAATGTTTGTGTACAATCAGATCAGACTCCAGAGTCACAATTTTAAAATGTTTGGTGTTTTTTAGGCTATTTCCTCTAAACTAGGGGTCTGCCATCTTAGGTACCTCACGATTTGCTTATTAAACAATCATCAGGATTTTCGACGCATCCCTCTGCGGCTACTTCTAACTTTTAGATTAATTCAGAATCCATTTCATCTCCACCATTTTTATTTATGTCAAATCATAAATAAATCCAACACATATCCCTATTTGTTATATTATGTTCATATTTTTCCACTGAATCTACAGGAAGAAAGTGTTAGCAATAGTTAGGGGCAACAACAGGGACACCAGGAACCTATTCTCCTCCCCTAACCAGGGGTGGGAACACATGAGGGGATGTTGCATGTTTGTAGATTACTATTTTTGCCTAATATTGCCAAAATTAGGGACATCCTGTCTCAGAGTGATGCAGAAAAACTAGTTCATGCTTTTGTTACTTCAAGAC
>JBBBVU010000007.1:5013062-5026985 GCA_037177055.1 Atherinosoma microstoma | reverse complement strand
CCTTAAACTCCATTTTACATCTGGACACTTTCTTTATGTTGCGTCCCCTACATCCTAGCCGAGCCAGGGTCGTAACACTGTGAACAAAAGAGATGGAAAAGTAGTTGTTCTTACATGTTCAGGCCATAAATATGGAGTCCAGCTGTGTTTGATGCTGATGGACAGACTAACCACTGGGAACCTCTGAACTCTGCTGGTCCACTCTGTGGAGGAATCAGGAAGAACCTGCTGACATCTGTCTGTCCACACAGAGACAAACACAAGGTAATAGTGACGTGAAGATGCAGTCTGTGTAAGGGTGCATGAGTGAAAGGAGGAAGGGGAAAAAGGAGTCATCTCATTATTTTGGCCCAACCAGTTTTCCAGACTAGCGCTCATGTCGTCTTACTGGAGTGGACGGGCTGCTGTGAAAGTCTCATATACCGCGGTTGTGCTGGAACAACAGAGAGGGTGGAGGGCATGAGGGTAGAGTTTTAGTTATACACCAGTGTTATCACATACGTTTTTTAGCGTTATTGTAGGTTATGAGAAATCCTCACAAAAAGAAATTAAAAATGAATTTATCTCATCCTGCCACTGAGTTAAAGTCTTGGAAAATTGTAATGTTTTGATTCTCGAGTCAGTGTGACAAGCATGTACGGAAGTCAAGAGTAGCCATGATTGCAATTATTTATTTATATTTGATAATATAATAATATAATGATTTGATAATGTGTGATAACTGGTTATCACACAGTAACAAACTTTGCTTTCTTGAGATTAGAAAAATGTGTTGGAACACCATAAAGCCAAGCATTCATTTGTGGATTAAAACCGGCACTCTTACAGTAAACAGTAACAGACTTCCTTTCCAGGTAGTCACTTCCTGGAACTTCTGGATAAAACCCCAGGACACCCCTCTTATTCTCTCTTTCGGCTCAGTCTCAGAGGAGGTTACCTCTTACTCTCTTTTCGGCCAGGCCTCTGGGGAGGACACATCTGCAGCTCTATCTGCCAGCCAGGCCTCTGACCAGGTCACACTTCACCACCTCTGCTTTGATCCTGGGGGGCCGACCCCATCCCCCAGGCTCTAAGTGACAGCAGGCCTTCAGGCATCAATCAGCAGAAGACCAAGGTGGTAAAATCTCAACTGCTCTCCCCTCCAGATCAGCCTGCCAGGAGCAGCTGATGGTTCTCTGTTCTGTTTTGAAGCAGCAAGCCAGAAACTGGAATCTTCTCATTAAAGGAAGGATTCCCTCCACCAAGCAGTTTGGGTTAGCGGAAGAAGCGACCAGCTTTCTTCTTCTCAAAGCACTCATCTCAACATCACTGAGACCCAACTGGACTGAACTCGATGTTGCTGGAAAAATGACCCTCTTTCCAGCTTTGTCCCCCTTTTCCTGCAAGAACCACTATCATTCCCAAGGACTGTGGTAACAAAAACTTACTGAGCTTTAGCAGTTTACATCAGCGCTTGCTTAAATGCAACTTAGCTAGGCATGATCAGCTACTGTAAGTGATCTTGGCTCCACCTGCAGGCAACAGCAGCCATTTTGTTACCTCCTTGTTTCCCCTAGCAACAGCGGCCATCTCGTCCCACTCTGATTCCCCAATTTTTTTATTACCTTGATTCCCATTCACACCCTCATACACTCTCACACACACACAATCACACTCACACCAACACAGGTGATTGTTTGTCAATACTGTATAGTAACTAGTATTTATAGATAGTGTGGTAGAATTTAGCAGTCATATTTATTGATTAAAGTAACTGAAAAATAATCATTGTATTTTACTTTAATACATGTGGTGTTATTATTCTAATGGAAAAGTTGTTGTGTGATCATTGTGTATGTGTTTTGTGATAGCTGCTGGTTGCAAAGGTCAGTGCTCGGATTCATAACCTTCATTATCTGCCCAAACATAATTGGTGACGACCGTGTGAGGCCTCCTCCCAATCCCAACATAATTGGTGCCCTGTGTGTCATATCTGTCCAAGATTGACACGCACAGAGACTGATATTAAAGCATAGTTATTAGTTCCGGATATTCTCTGGATGGTGCCCCGAGTTTATGTTTTACATTAATAATTTTTATAGAATATTAATAGTTTTCCATAGGTGATTATTAATACTCACTAATAACTAGACTTGTTCCTAGCAACCCCCAACGAATGAATAGTTATCACATAATGTCATTAAAGCCCCACTACAGAATAGATTTTTTCATTTAACTGCTCCCTCATTACAGCTAATTTGGCATCTGTCTTACATCCTGTCTCTTCTCTAAGCTCTCTCCAGTGTGTAAAAGTTAGTCCAAGGTTGATGCTTGTCTTATTTCTTCTCTGTTACTTTCTGTCTTTCTTTTCCTAACCACTTCCAAGAATGTTGTCTTGGGTTTCTCTGCTGAATCAGCCGTGGTGCTGCTTCTTTCTTTTCATATTGCAACTCCTTCTGTCATCTTCTAACTTTGATTAAACTCCTGTCTCTTTAAGGCCCCCTTTGGGAAGTCCAGTCTGCTTTGATTGGCCTGCTAATATAAAATATTACAATGAATAACAGAGCAGCTTTTCATTTTTTGTTTGAGATTTGCCAAAGTAGCAGAGAAAATCCTGACAAGTTGCTTCACACAGGTCAGGAGCAGCATCTCCAGTGGGAAGAGATAACTCTTTCTGATTGGATTGGATACCTCCAGAACAAACTCCAGAACAAATTGGAGGTAAGCAGAAATCTTCAACTTATTGACTCTCTAATGTCACTTATCACAAGGGCTTCATCAGTTAGAAGTTAATGAGGCACTAATGAGCATTTTCATCCTTGTTATCAGCTATTTTTCAATTAATCGATTAATCTGCTTGTAAAATGACCTCACGAGATAATCCAATTAAAGCTTTTCACTAAATATTCCCTCAGAGGAGCTCCAGGCCAAAGTGGCAGGAACAGACTTGTTTTCTTCTGTAAAGCAGATTAGTAACAGGAAATGGAAATTGAATTAACAAAAGGAAAGCTTCCTCACAAACACACTTTTGTTTCCATCTGCAGAGCGTCTGCAGGACTGTAATCAACTCACATTAAAGCACAAGTTCTTGTATGACCTGCATGTGTCTCAGTGGGTCAGGAGAAATAAATCCACCAGACTTTGTTTGTGTGGTGCCTTTCATACAGGTAAGCATTCAAAGAGCTTTAAAGATTGCTGATTACAGGAGCTCACAAGTGATCAATCTATGGCCGAAGTGTAAAGTTAATACAACTGAACAGAGATATTTTATATCCACTACAATGGAAATTGTTTAATATATTCTGACAATATTATCTGATTTGGCTATAAATGTGTTCAGCAGTGTAATGTAACAAAGTACAAGTACTTTTTTACTGTACTTAACTATGTTTTTCATGTATCTGTGCTTAACTTGAGTAGATATGGTTGTGGTTTGACTTTTACTCCACTACATTTCTACAATGGTAAATGTTCTTTTCTAGCCATTTTTGACCACTCATGGTGTTTTTACAGTGCCAGTCAAGTGCAAACACTCACGCACACACTCAGACCGCACTTTTGAGGAATTATCCATGAAGTGTTTTTTTTCCCCTATCATACACATTTACACGCCAGTGTCTTGCCCAAGGATACTTTGACATGTAGTCTGGGGAAGCCAGGATTGAAGCACCAACGTTCCAATTGACAGACGACCGCTCTTCTCCTGAGTACAGCCGCCCCAACAGTGGCTCAGGGGATAAATATAAAATGCATAACATATATATATATATATGTGTTGGGTTGGGTTGCACCATACGTTACATTCACATCGAAGTTTTATTTTTTGTCTTATTTTAAATCATTATACGGTTCCTCAGAACGCTGCAGAAAATTCCACTGAATTGAATGAGCTATGGGATTTTTATTATGATGGCCGCGGTTAGATGCAAGAGGTTTTGTGCTTTTGATTTACATCCTTCAGACCATTCCCCAAGTAGTCCGTTCACTTACTGTCACAGAAATTCATGGTAATCTGTGTCTAACACGTTGCTATGCAGCACCTGCTACTTTAAAGTTCTGTTTGAGGTCTATTTTTCTCGGCGGAAGCCATGACAGGACAATATTGAAATACTGTGTGAAGTTTCATTTATAGTTTTGGTAAGTAACCGTATCACAAGTGGAATAATTTATAGTTTGACAGTCGTTATTGAAAAATGACTGTTCAAAAGATTTACGTGATCAACAGCGAGAGGGGGATTGGTCCATGAAACCAATGGAAGTGGGCAGGTCATTTTAGCAGGGAGCATCCACAGCAGAGGTATCAGCATGGGCACTAGCCCGGTGGTAAAACTCCCAAAATGGATTCTGGAGTCAGTCTTCTTTTTTACTTTTTAATGACATCTAACTCTACAGGTCACCACTAAAAGAAAAACAAAAACCTTAACTCTGATTCACAGAATCATAAGTCCAAGTGTGACCTGTGTCACTGAGGGGAAACACAATAAGAACAAAAACCTTTCAAATAATTGATATGAGATTTTTCCAATGTTACCAATAGCATCATCTGTATCATTAACCCCTTAGAATTCTTCAATTTTCACTTAAAACTATTTTCATGGATAAAAGAGTTGTTGTGGAGCAACTACTGTACTGGACTACAGTTTACTGGACACTTGCTGATGTGACAGGAGCGTTTTTGTTGCAGTATCATCTGCTACTGGAGTAAAGTATGGCTTCAAAGATAAATTGAATTGGCAACAGGTCAGAAATAAGTGTTCACTGAACTTACAGTTACTGGATGATTGTAGCCTGTCATGGTATACATCATTTACATCTCAAGAATCTTAGCTCCCCGTATTTATTTGTCATGACCCACCCACGGGACATCTGGTTAATTAAAATGGTACAGCCTCTACTATTGACATGTTCAAATATACATAGCTACAGCCTGCACACTTAATGATATTGTAGACCATTGCATTAGCCAATGCGTTCAGCAAGTACATTTACTTTTAATACTTAATATATTTAAAAGAGAAGTACTTACAGTACTTACTTATACTCAAGTAAAAAGGTTAATGTGATCAACCTAAATCTATTAATGGTCTGGTCTTAAAAAGTAGATCAGTCATACTTATTCTTGTTAAATTGAGTAGTTTCCCATAACGTTAGCGTGTAAATTATGCATGTTTAATTTTCAGCTCTGTTCTATAGAGTATGTCTATGTGTGCACCACGGGGGGGAAAAAGTAGTACAGTGATGAAGAACCAGCAGTTGATTAAAAATTAATGGCAAACAATAGTCAGTAATAAACTCGAAATTACTCATCATTATAAACAGTGAGGTGTAACTTATTATTTATTATCAAAGCGTCAGCAGACGGCCATCTTCAGACACAGCTCGACGTTGTGCCTCCACCTTCTGACAGAATAATTAATGTGCCTTAATGCTTTCTGAGAACCTTGTCGTTTAATTTGGCATGAGGGAATTGGAGCGAGAGATGGTGTTTGGTGACAGCAGATCCATTAAACAGCAGTCATTTCAATGGGTGCTATAGCTGCACATGGCGGTTAACCCTCCGCTGCTGAAGAATCAATGTTATTTTCTTTCCATGGGAGAAGAACAAAGACAGGAGGCTGAGTGTTGTTCTCTTTTATGGTTTGTACAATACGAGAAACAAGTCCAATAAAGGCCATAACAGTGTTGTCAGTAGCAAGGGAATTACATTTTATACAGTATATTATTGTGTGTTTTGTCAACATTAAGGACACGGCCGTCCTGTTAAAGCTTTACATTATTGTCAGTGAAGAAGGCAAATGGGATCTTATGAGCTGCGCTTGCACAAGTATTTGATTCACCAAGAACATTTTTAAGACAGAATTATTTAGTTTATTTTGCTTTTTTACTCTTCCTTGCCCCTGCTCTGCATCCTCTTGACTCTTGCGTACAGTTGTGTGGCATTTGGTGTGTTATTTGTATAGTTCATTAATTAGTAATTTCAGAGATCTTTATCAGTTGATCCAACTGGTAAGTAATGCTTCTGTTGTCAAGGATACTCATCAGATGTTTATGTAGGATGTTGTAGAACAAAGTACTCTAGTGGCCTCCAAACACTCTTTTTAAAAAAATTATGTGAGAATGGATTTTTCGGTATGAAGTATTTGGTACGGAACAAAGGCCTAAGTTTCCACATGGAAGAGTAAGTGCGTTGCACCATAGCCTCTGGCTGGCAGACGTTATGGGCAGCGACAGTTTTAAGGAAAAACCAGAGCTTGAAGATTTTCTTTTTTCTTTAAAATCTCTTGTTTGGGAGCACTTTGTCGTCCCAGTAAAATATGTGAATAGATTTTGGATAAAAATGACTCGGACTGTAAATTCAGGAACGACAGACGAGCGGAATCTTGGCAGAGAAAGTTTTACTTGCAGAAAGGAGCTTGTACCAGTACAGAGACAAGATACGAACTGAAGAAACAATTGTCTGGGAGTATAGCATTAAAACTGTGTTATCTCCTTTGCAAAGTCATTTCAGCATCACCTGAACTGTGAAATTTTCTGGATGTATCTTTGACAGAATAGAGTTATATAAATAAAACAGAATATGGTTGTAAACTTTTTAAAATTTAAATTAAAAAACAGTCAATATTTTAATTCATTTTGTTCCAATACTTGCACGTCCAATAAAGTCCACTAATTCTTACATTCCTAGATCAGCAACAGCTGTACTTTTTTAACCGGCAGACCCAGTAAAATCGTGTTGTTTACGATGGGTCTGATCCCAGTTGGGTCACAGTTTAACTTCATCAAGTCCCAGTTAATGGAAACTGTGTTCAGTAAACGTCTCATTCTTCTTCTGAACGCATTCAGTGGAGCCAATCTGATGTAAACAGAGTTAACATTATCTTATTACAAAGGTAATAACAAGCAAACGTTTATGCCGCTGTGGCTCTAAGCTGGTTGCTAACAAAGATGCTAATTTCAGGGAGGGATTCAGGAAGCAGGTTCTGTTTTTAAAGCTGAAAGGGACACATGATTGATCTTTAACACGGACAGTTCAGCTTAAAAGTTCTGCAAGTTGGCTTTCTAGACAAAACTGAGGTATTTTATCACCTAAGTTCTCCAAATAATGCAAGAGAAGGCGACACAAACCGGCCACCGGTCGAGGAATAGAAAATGAAAATGAAACTCACGGTGTGACACAGACTTGTGATGCATTCAATGCAGCTCGGAAATCACAACTCTAACAGTCTAGCTCACACAATGACAACTACAATATCAAGATATAAACAAACCAGGATTAATTATGTCTTTAAAGTGTATATGGGCTTCTTAACAGTTTACATAAGTATTATAATATATAACTGTTATTATATTAATATCCTGTTTAAAAATATCAAATAAAATAGATTAAATAGAATAATTTAAAAAAAAAGTTTTTAAAAATTCAGCTATTAAAATGCAATTAATTGCAAGTTAACTCAGGACACTCATGCTATTAATCGCAATTAAAACATTTTATCGACTGACAGCACTAATATGTATATATATATATATATATATAATTTATATTTATGTATTAAAGGTAAAGGTTCCACAGACAGGATTTTAAACATATTCGTTGATGCTTCTAGCTTGGTCTTCTTTCTGATGGAACAGTTGGACAAGCCTTCTCGAGCACACTATAAACTTAAAAATCTGCCTCTCATATTCCCTGTGAGATAAGTACAGTTCTAAATGTGCTACTGTCAGCTTTTGTTCAGAATTTGATATTTCACATTAGTCCTGATTCAGCGAGAAGTCTGTCCCATCAGACGAAGACTTCTGATGACCGGATAGTAAGGCAAGAAAAAGGGAAAGTGAGAGAAGATTGAAATACAGTTGATCTTTATATTTTGCATGTATCTCTTTCTATCTTTCAACGCACCATGGGCTTTGCCGCTTGCTGAGTGTGATGAAAATGCAGCATAAAATGACTCACCTTCCGTCAGCCGCCTTAACAAGATGCTCCAGAGTGGTTTGACACTGCTGAAGCTTCTGGACCAATGAGAACCAGAGGCAGGCAGGAGCTAAGAAAGAAGAAGAAGAGACAAGGGGGTTTAGACAAGAGTTATGCTTATGCCAGCAGGTTAAAAATGATTATCTAGCTGTCTGGTTGTGATGGTGGGTATGGAGGTCTGACAGCAGCCAGCGGCTCCCCTCATTAATAGAGTGGAATAACCATGTGCAAGAGAGACTCTTATGTATGACTGCACTGTTGTCAACTATATACTGACATGCCCTTTACCATTTTTACTGCAGGCTGAGCAGCAAGCACTGAACTTCTGTCATAATTTAACATTTCATCACATTTTGCTGTTGTGCATCAGGCAGTAGTTTTTTGTTTTTGTTTTTTACACAACATTGTCACAAACCAAAAAAATACATTATGTGCTGTGGATGACATCTCATTCCAAGTCCTTGAAATGTATTAAAATAATCTTATTTTTAGATGAAGATCACTTTAATTAATGTCAAATCATCTTAAAATGAGGTAAGGTTGTTATTAATGGAAAAGGGAAATGCATTAATATTGCATGAAGTTCTCAGACGAACGTAATATTAGTGACCAAAGCTTTTATTCACTGCACTTGCAGAGATGCAGACTCATACATGAAACAGCCCCGTATAATACAGCGCAGTCTCATGGAAGTTTGTGAAACTGGCATGGAGGAATACAATCTATTTACTTACTTTCCATTTTTTCATGTGTGGAAACAAACAAAAAAAATCCAAATACCTTTCCTTTAATTATCCTCTTTAGGATATCCTGAACCATTGTTTATCAAAGGATAGAGAGAATTCCATCCCACAATTCAATGCGGCTGCAGCTCTCAAAGCGATGCTGGATTATATTAAACTGTGATTGGTGTGGATAAATATGAGGACGAGGGGGGAGATGAGTGTGAGCGGCTTGTGACAAAAACATGTTTCACTTTGACGAACCTTGACAATAAAGTGGTGTAAGACATGCTGATATGATCTATTGTCTTGGTGTAGCATTGCAAAGCGATTGGATTAGATGAAAAATCTAAATCCTTTCTGGAGATTATCGATCAAGTTTCAGTGCTGTCGACCTTCATCAGAGCTGAGTGGAAGTGTGACTCTCATTTCAGCGTGGACAACTTTAATTTAGTCCTTCTAAATTTCTCCTCCCACCTTTCCTTAACCCAACAAGGCCAAAGGCAAGATAATAGGAAGGTTTTTTTCTGTTTTGGCTTTGTTTTATTATTCAACCATACCCTAGGTTTTTAAAGGGTATGTCTGAGGGCTATACCACAACATAAAATGTCAATGTCTCCTAAACCTCTCATGTGTTTCTCAAAACAATTAGTACAATCTGCAGAAGCTGCTGGATAACCTGCAAAATTGTGTCACTTGCTAAAAATAGATGGTTCATTCCTCAAAAGCAAGTATTTATGTCAATGAAACTGTCAGAGCCGTCAAAATGAAAAGTCCTGTCACCACTGAGTACGAGCAAAATACTCAAATGGCTTTGTCGTGTTTTCATTGTGACAGTCTGATCTGTGAGTGTTTTTGAATATAAAAAGTCAGATCTTGGAGACACAACCTGAAAAGGCCCAAGACAGCAGTACACACTGGATGTACAGCCATCTAAAAACTATAGTAAAGTTACATGTTACTGTTGTTTGTAGGGTTACTCAATACATGACACAGAGCACATTTGATTCACATTTTACGCTCTTTTCCATCTTATAGTAATCTATTCACAGCATTATGAAAAAAAACACACACACTTCAGTCACTTCTATAGAACAAACTGAAAGTATCAACTCTTGGGTTGATACTGTAAACAATATACTGCTGTAACAGTACATACATTTTACAGTACTGGATAGAACTGAACATACTAAATATATCACTCCTGTATAAAAAAATGATATATAAGATGAATAAATGAAACACTACTGTGCATCAAGACGTTCCCATCTGTCTCACCACATATTTTCTGATATCATCCCTTGTGATGCAGCGAGGAAAGAATCTCCTCGAGTGGCAAATCCACCCTCTGCAGGACTCTGCTGTCATCTCATTGCATCCTGCACCCATGGGTCACCTGAGAGCAGTTGTTTCAATTTAGGAGACAATCCGGGAAAATATTATAAAGAAATGCTTAAAATCTGCTTGACAGATTTTGATAACTACTTTAACTTTTTTTGTATGTAATGATTCAAGCTATTAAATGAGGACTATTAGTTTTATGGGGACTGACTGTTCTGCCATTGTAAATATAGTTAATTTGGACGGATATGACCAAAGCAAATGATAATGTCATGAAATAGCAGAATTGTATGAAAGCTAAAGCCACATGTCCAGAAGCATTTGCAACTTGATCAATGCAATGAGAAATGCTACTCTGATGAGCACAGATGACTAATTGTTGTGGAGTTTGAACTAATAATTTTGAAAATGTTATGTTTTGAGAAATGCACCAAAGCGACTGAGAAATACTGTAATTTTTTTTGCAGTTAATTACCTTGTCATTCATGTAATTCAATAAGGCAATAAGGACTCAAAAGACTGAACATTTATACACGAGTGTTCAAAAGTTTAGAAACGGTCAAAATATGTCAATCTTTAAGGGATCCACCGTCCAACAGCAGGGTGTACATGAACATCTATGCATATTGGAGGCCCATAGGTCAAAATAAGAAACACCTTCCAATATGGTGGAGAACAACTACGCTATGATCCTGTGGGACCTCCAGACCGGATATTGTGATTATCAATAAGCAGCAAAGGAAAGCTGTTGTGGTTGACGTAGCCATCCCAAATGATGAAAGCATCAGCAAAAAAAAAAGTGGAGAAATACCACAGGTTCAAAAAGGAGCTCAAGAAAGCCTAGAAGCAGTAGTGTATGTGGTCATCTGAGCGCTCGGGCAATGATCCCGCTCTGTAGACGTAACTCCAACACATGCCCGGAGAAACACGAGACATCTCAGTCGAGAAGCCTGCAATCCTAAGAACAGTTATGCAGGACCCTGAAGCTACTCAACCCCTGGTATAGGAGCTAAAAATCCAAAATATGAATTTTGACCTGAAGAAATCTAAATACCCTAGATTTTCCATCATTAATGTACTGGTAAAAAAACAAATATTAATGTTTTTCCATATTATAAAATTCAGCACTATTATCCTCATGCCAGTAGGTATTACATTTTAAGTAAGCAGAATTGCTCTCATGATTAAATAGTAATAATGTGCAAGTTCCCTGATGGCAAAATGGGATTGCCACTGTGCTGCAAAAAATATTCTTTACCTTACAGTCACTTTATCAGCTTAATTACTTTCACTAAGAATTCATCAAGTAATTTGACTTCGTTTCAATTAAAACCTTGCCTTCTAAATGTTCCTATTTCCAGTCTTCTCCGGTCGATCTGAAAGGTATGGATTCATTTTTAAGAGCATGTGTTTCTGTGTCCAGATATGTGAAGGTTCCTGCTGTTTGCTGGGCACACATTACTCTAAGCTTTAAATGAATAGCTAATCCTCCAGCTATAAAGGTCTGAGTAACCTTTCTAACACAATTTCACAAAAGACTGCTCTGTTTGTTCTGCTTGCAAAAAATAAAGCTAATTACAAAAACTCGCCCAAACATCTTGACCTTTCCCTTTGGGTAATTACAGCATCTCATTTCTCTTCTTTATGTTATTTTTTACCCGATGCATTCATCTTAATGGCAGCTTCATCCTTTCAAACTGTGCATCTCCATCAGACGGACAGCCGGATGAAAAAGAATACCCAATCAGAACAAAGACCTGAAGCACATCCTCTCCACTGCACATTTACTGAATGAAGGTGATGTAGAGCTTGATTATGCTTGATTATGAACTACAGTGAAAATTATACTCTTGAGATTTCTACAGTACAGCACATGGGCTATGGCTGGCATTATTACTTTAAATATATAATCACCTCATTTATATAGAACTTTTAATCCCAAAAGTACCCTTTTAATCCACAAAATAACCACGTGTTGTTACTCCAAGGGCCAAATTTATTTTATTTATTTTTTTAAAAGAAGAAAATTCCACAAAAAAAAAAAAACAGTGACAGAACTGAAAATAAATTTAATATAGTTTGATTGATTTTGGCTGGAAGATTCCACTAAAGAGGCATTCTGAGGCTGTCTCCAGATGTACACAGGTATTTTGACAAAAGAAATTCTATGCATTCGCACAGATCTGGGAACATCTGAAAACACATTTTTAGGAAAACGCCTGCGCTGTTTATTTGTGGATTAGGGATGGACATATTGATACTTTGCAGTCGATACTTCGATACCAGCCAGTCAGAGTATCAGAATCAATACTTTTTGAGTATTAAGATACTACTCTGCTGATAAAAAACATGCCATTTGTTTTCAATTATGAGAGTTTTGAACAATAAAACTGCATGTGAAGCCACAGTAAATTCTTTCTGTGTCACATGATTATGGCAGCCTATCAGATGTCGTGATGCTGCTACTGTTAGTGATGATATTTTGCTTTGATATTTTACTGGTTTAATGCAGGTTATTTCAGTTTATGATTTACTATATTTATCATATCACTATTATGTTTTCATTTTCCATTAAAATTGTGAATAATCTTATATTAATCTGTAATTTAATTATTTTGTCATTTCAAAAATATTCATTTAATACTTAAACCTTAGTCTTCAAGGGGCAAACAAGTATCAGTATCGATGAAATAGTACCATAACCTAATGGTATCGTACGGACATAAAAATGTAAGTATTGCCCATCCCTATCGTGGATACTCTCGAGTTTCTAATTTTGAACGTGCAATGTGCGAAAGAAATGTGACCTGGACAATATCAAACAGTAGGTGGCAGCAATACATCATAGATGCGTCTAGCTTCTTTAACCCAAAAAAGAAGACATTTTGAGCATCTGCTGTCTAAAATCACCTCCAAGGCTCGTGCATGCCTGTATTTTATATTTGATGTCCTAACACAAACAACTCATGATTCAGTAATAGAATTAGAAAGATCATTTAATTACGTCAAATTTTATCTGACCTTTCCTCAAATAGATGAATGAACTTCCCAGTGAAAAATCCAGTCCTTGTTGGTGTGTGGTCATGAATTCCTTCCTCTGGGTTTCATATCTCAGTGTGATGGAAACCAAACTATCTGCTGCAATGGAAAGCTCACTAAGACATGAACCCTGCAGCAAACTGTGAGAGATGTCAGAGGTTGCACTTTATGTGTTTGTGAGTGTGGGGCTCAAACACTGATTTGTTGCTTCTTTGATGTTTCCTCTCTTCCTCTCCTGTCCTCAGTCTTTGTTTTATTTCCCAGTTTTTTCATCTTTGCAGGTAATTTCATCTCATTGAGGATTCTCCAACTTCCTATATTTTCTTAATAGTTTTTGTCTCCTATTAGAAATTTGTCTTACTTAGTTCTAATTTGTTTTACTTTCCTCCATTTGAGTCACTTTTCCAACACTTCATTAGTTTATTTGACTTCCTTTTCTTCTTCTTTTATTTTTTATTTATCTCTTACTTTTCTTTCCTTCTGTTACACTTTACCTTGTTAAGATTAGAAAGCTTTTTTGTCTGAGAAGGGAAAATTCCAAATATTGCAGCAACAAAGGGAAAGAAAAAATGACACTAAAAGATATGAATAGTAAACATATATACAGAGCTCTTAATGAACACCCGCTAACCGGTCACTTGTGTTTTAAGAATAATTAAAAACATACTTGTCATACTGAGGGTCTCAACTGCTTCCTGCAGCCAAATGTGGCTCACCTGCATTCACAGTAATTAATTTAACCTCAAGGGTCTTACATATTGCTGTTGGGATGGTGTGAGGGTAGTCAACTAAACATTAACTTGCTTATGGCACCTAAAGCTTTCTAATCTCAACAAGTGGCGATAGCGCCGGCTCTGGCTACAACTGCAG
>JBBBVU010000007.1:4953601-4965073 GCA_037177055.1 Atherinosoma microstoma | reverse complement strand
TATCTATCTATCTATCTATCTATCTATCTATCTATCTATCTATCTATCTATCTATCTATCTATCTATCTTATCTTATCTTATCTTATCTTATCTTATCTTATCTTGGCTATTTCTATTCTGTCATAGAAAGCATCCTTCCCTCTTTGGAACTTGATGTAAATCTGATTAAAACCCAAATGACCCAGCTTTCTGCCAGTACTTAAATGCACCATGTACACACCAAACTGAGGCCCTCGGAAGCATAAAACTGTCAAAACTTGTCATGCAATTGTAAACTGATCTGTGCGTGAATGCAGTTTTTTCCTGCATACTAGGCGATATATTAGGCACATGTTTAACTAGTTGTTTGCGTGGGAGCCTTTCTGAACACAAAACTATCAGATTTGTGAGATTGACCTCAAAATGTGTGTAAAATATAAATATTTGAATAATTCAGTATTTTCTGTGTGTAAATTGATTATGTGTGCATAATATGTAGATATTTGTGTGTGCATTTGAAAATGCATTTGCAAGTACCCAAAGTTGTGCACAAACCAGTTCACATAGTTTACAATTTAAGTTTCACACACACACAATAATATTGAGTCGATTTTCTCTCCACTTGGCTTTGGGATACAAGTCACAATAGTGAGTGAGATGACTACAACCAGTATTAAATCTTAAAACTCTACAATACACAGTGTCCGATATCTTTAACCCTGTGACATATTCGTGACATTTATCTCACAGCTGTCCGCTGGTGTTCTCATATTAAATCTTGTGGTCTCCATCATGAAATAACATAAGATGTAGATTGCAAAGGATAACAGGAGGCTAGTTGTTGTATATAAACAGTGAGAAGCAGCAAATAAAAGAAAAGATGGAAGAAGTGATTGTGTGACTGATGAGCTGTTGCTTGGGTCGTATGCGCATGTAAACGTTTTTCTCCTGTGAACTCTCGTATGAGCTTTGCACACCCATTGTGGGGCTCTGAAAACACTTGACTACTATCAAAGCTGCTCAATAAAAAAAGATGAACACTCCTACATTTATCTTTGACAAATACTGTATGACATACTCACAAATAGTGAGTGATGCACATTGTGGGAGCAGGAGTTCAGGGATCTGTAAGCAAAAGTTTATTGAAATCATACTCTGATCTTCCTGCAAATTCTTCAGCAACTGGTCCATGCTGATATTACTTTCTCAGCCACTTTGGTACCATTGAGTTGAAAAGACTTCAGACCCATGCAGTTTGAGGAATCACTTCATCACTCTTAATATTTTCATATTTATTTATGCACAAATGGGTGAATATGCACAAATCTGGACTCGTACACACGCCTTAATAGACAGCTCTCTGACACCATACCCAGATCTTAAAATCTGCAGTTGTTGGAAAATGTCAAAAATATTTTCCCTAACCCTAATTGTAGACAAACTAAATACCACAAGGTCATCTATCAGCGTCTGAAAGATGTGGCTATTTTTTCATGCTGTGCAGCTGTTGCCACAGCAGATGAAGGACAAACTCTTCCAGACTTTTTTTTTTTCTCCTTTCATAAGTTGGAAGTTTGTCCTGTTCAGACATGTGTGTTTGCTGGATGGTACTGAGACACATCAAGGTACTTTATGAGTCATCATCTTCTGGATTTGTCTTTTGCTATTGATTGGGTGAAACTGGGCTATCCACCATTTTGACATGATCCACACAAAGTCATGCTTTTGCTTTTCAGACAGGTTAAGTTCTGTTCTTGTAGCTTGGAGACATTTTCCAGATAAAACATGTCCAATTATGAGCCAGTGTCTAAAAGCGATGCTAAAAGCTAAAAAAAATATGATGGTGTCATTCTCATCTAACCCACTATTGTCTGGCTTCTTTTAGGTTATTGTGAAGGAAGCTACATTTTTCCAGCTAAGAGATCAGTGTCTGCTCCAACCAATCAGCTCTCACACCAGTTTTCCCACTTCCTCTGGCTGTGAAAAAACTCAGGCCATGCCAGCATCTATCTATGAACCCGCCTGAGCCGTCCTGACCTGGAGGTCACTTTTAACCAACTGCATGTTGGACTCTGATAAAGGGCAGATCCGCGTGACTCCCACACAGAGGTCACATGATTCCCAATGTAATTATGATAAATATAAATACCAGTAATTACACTGTGTTCTCACTATGTGACGTCCATCTGACTCTGGTAAAACTTGGCCTCACAGCCTTCAGGAGGAATAAGAATTTACAGGAAAGAATAAAACTTTTCCTCTTTACACTGTGCATTAATTAACAGGAGGCAGTTTGCAGCCACCAGTTTTTAAAAATTGATTTAATTTGACCTTTTGAACCGATATTCCAGCTAGTTTTCTCATTTTTTGGCTCAAATAAAAACAGCTCTGCTGAACTTAAAATACAAATGTCATCAATAATGTTTGTAAAATGATGTTTATAAAAAAAATTAAATCATGGCAGGGTGATTTTCCTTTACAAATAGTCAGAGGTCAGTTTTCAACAATGATTTCAGACAATGATTATGTCGGAACAAAATTCATAAGCAAAAGCAAAAAAGTTAACTTTTTCTAAAAAATAAAAAAAAGAAGGCACTGCATCTAAAAAGAAGGAAAGAAAACTATAAGGCATCAATTAACATGACAGATAAAAATTGGAGAAAATCATAAGTCAAAGATGCCAAGGAAGAAAACAGATCAATTGCACATCATTGAGTAAAGCTGGAGAGAAATTATTTTGATTTTCCTCAGGGAATAATGATCATGTGAGGTTTGACAGGGCGGAGAAATGAAGCTAGTCAGCTATCGTGAATCAATTGGAGAATCAGTTGTATTTTCTCTGATTTTTTTGACTTTTCACAAGATTACATTGAGATGTTTGAAACATTAAGGAACCACAAACTCGACATGAAAGACAAATCCAGCAGAAGGAGAGGAGGGATGGAAGGAAAGAAACAGCAACTGAGAGAAACAGAGAGCTAATGAAGTTTAATCAGAGCTGGCGGTTTCTAATGAGATGTTTTCGTGTCCTCATTACGTCAAAGTGACTCGCTCCGTTAGAACGAGAGCGGATCCGACCGCAGAACAACCAGCTTCCTGTAAAATGCTTTTTTATTTTCCTCCTTTTCTTTGACCAGCTGACTGGACCAAACCCCATAAAGTTCAGGTTTACATTTAACATTTAATCTACCAAATGAAACTCAAATCGATGCGCATTAAGAATAAGAACAAACATTTGAAAAAGTTACAAATATTTATTTGTTACTGTTGGCAAATGTAATAACCTCAATAACATAACATAATTAGCTTAATAGTGGCTGAATTCCATTCAGTGTCATGAAGTCCTAACTTCCTGTAACGACTGAATATAAACAGACCTTTGCTCTCCTGTCATGTAGGAAATTAATCTTGTGATTCACATTAACGTAAAGTCATAAAGACGCTTTAGATCTTACCTCTGCATCAGTGTCAGAGTTCCTATAATGTGTTGTACAACCATGTTCCAGCAAAAGTTGGGATGATGTAAGATGGAGATAAAAACAGAGTACAATGATTTGCAAATCTCATTAACCAAAATTTAATTCCCAATAGAACATAAACAACATATCAGGAGGGTACAGGATAACATTCCTGCCAGCAGCCATTTTCTGAACAAGCACTGATTACTATTACTGAATTATTACTATTTCCTTGAGAACAAAAAAACGACTACAATTTTTCTAAATAAATAAAGCGTTATTTATCTCACTTAATTCACTCGTTTTGAATTTGATGGCAGCAACACATCTCTAAAAAGTTAGTACAGGGGCTACAGAAGGCTGGAAAAGTAATTGCCACGAATCAAAAACAACTGGAGGAGAATTTAACAACTAATTAGGTTATTTGGCAACAGGCCAGTAACATGACTGGGTATAAAAGGAGAATTTCAGAGAGGCAGAGTCTCTCAGATGGAAAGATAGACATAAACTATCAATCTGAGAAAAAAAAAACACATTTAAAAACTGTGGAACAATTTCAGAAAAATATTCCTTAACATAAAAGTCTGAAGACCTTGAAAATCCCACCATCCACAGTGGATAATATCAAATGATTCAGAGAATCAGGAGGAATCTCTGTGTGCATGGGACACTGCTGAAGATCTAAACTGGATGCTGGTGATCTAGGGGCCCTCAGGCAGCACTGCATTACAACCAGACATGATTCTCTACTGGAAATCATTGCATGGACTCCACAAATCCCCAAATGCAGGTTAAAGTTCTCTCATGCAAAGAAGATGATCCAGAAACACCATCTGCTCATTTAAATAGTCTCAGGCAAAGTGGAAAACTGTTCTGTGGTCAGATGGAAGAAAATGTAAAATACTCTCTGGAAAGCGTGGACGGCGTGTCCTGCAGACAAAAGAGAAGAGGGAGCATCCGGCTTGTGAAAAGTCTGCATCTCTGATAGGATTGCATTAGTGCATGGCGTGGGCAGGTTCCACATCTGTGAAGCTAAATCAACAGTATCACAACTTTTTGGGGATTGGGGTTGAAGACGGTGAAAATGTAAGACAATTAGCTAAAATAAATGAACTGTCATTTCTTATTAGATTCTGGTGGTTTACATATCGAGCTACGGATAATTTATTGATTCTTGCCACCAGTGACATCATGAGAAGCTTTTGAGTAACAGATGCAAATGCATCTCCATTACTAAAGCCATGAAACTGTGGAAAAAGTTTGAAGTAGATTTCATGGGCACTTTCTTTCATTTCTTTTTAGATTGAATTTCTGAAACAAACCCAAGCTTGACATTTAAAAAAAAAAAGAATTGGGAATTAAATTTTATTCACTCTCACAAAATAGCTCAACGTGCAATTTAACAGAGCTCAAGGTTTTATTTTTCAAATGTATAATAACCCATTTAATTTGCAAACATGAAATAGAAAATATCAGCCGGGTCAATGGTTAGATAAAAAGAGGTGATACAGCCACCAAACAGGATTATTTAGTGTCCATCACCACCAACACAATGATTTTTAAGTTGAATGTTGAACACTTGTATTTTGATGTTTTACGTCAGGTACAGTGTTGGTTGTGGTTCAGATTTGTGTTGCTGTGAATTTCATGTTTTAATTTTTACTTTTATGCAGTATTGTGACATGCAAAAATGAGCAATATTAAAAACCTGCACAAACACAAAAAGAGGCCTGAGGTGCATTGTGCAGCAGTCAGCATATGTGATTATTCCTGTCTTAAATAGCAGGCATGAGGCACAGAAGCAGAAACAAAATAATAAAACGCTGGAAAAATACCAATTAGATATTTTGGAGGAGGTGTTGTGACCTCTTTGGTTCCCTCTTCCTGCAGCGCTTCATCACTCCGGCAGCTTTCCCAGTCTCAAACTGTTTTAATAAGACCACAACTTCCCCCTTATCGCTAATAAAGCCTCTCAGACTGCAGCTGCCAGATCTGCTGAGAGGCTCTTTTTCTCATCGCAGACATTAGAACATCCCGATAAACTCGACAGCAGCATGAAAATGGCTGCTCGCACACACATCTGGAAAGCGGGCTGTTCAGAGATCAGATTGGTTTCACTTCTCCACAGTTTAATCCCAAAAGAATCAGGTCAAAACCAAAATCATGATGCACATGAAAACCCCAGAAATCACATTCGAACACATTTAATTTGTTAATAAATCCAAAGAAATAATTTCAAACACAAACTCATGTTGAAAATATCAATTACTCCAGCTTCCAAATATAATTTCCAGCTAACTGTGTTTACTACTCAGGCCATTACATTAGGAGGAAATATAATTACCTCTTGTCAGCATCTGTTTCTTCTTTTGACGTCGGGCACAACCACACCGACTCCTTATTCCTCTGTTCACCACTCAACTCCCACCAGCACCAAGGTAACGATGAAGAGGCACCGCAGCTGCTCATCCTCACCCTCACACAGAAAAAAAACAGAAAACAGAAAAGAAATCAGCGCAAGGCCTTGAGCTTTTTCTCTAGGTGCCGGTCTTTCTCCTCGACTCTTTATCAGATCGCTTATTGAAGAAAAGGACCAATCAGATGTCAGCCCTCGGCACTTTTAACCTTCATCTTCACATATCAACAAGCACATTCATGGTTGAGATAAAGGAAGAGTGTGTTTTGTGTGATGTTCAAAACAGGCTCCTGCACGTATGATGTTTTTCTCTCTCCTGTGGTGGATGATGAATCGTCCGCTGGCCCGGTCACGGAGTGGCGTTCAGATTTTTGTCTGGCTTCAATCAGCAGTGTTTTGTGGGAGTTATCGTGCCCTGACCCGCTGACCTGAGCTTTGGCCTTATTGTTTTCCTGTGTGATGTCGATAAATACTCCAGCTGTCTGTCTGACCCCTAATGGAGGTGTTGGAGTTTTAGGGCAGCCGCCTGCAGATGCACCACAGGAAGTTGATCTGGAATATTTAGTATTTGTGGCAGCACTGAGTTTCTTCACTGAGTGTCGAGTAGATTTTCTGCCATTTATTTCTCTGAAGTTTAGTCCCATATGTATGTATCTAATATGCAACAAACCTTTTTCATAAAATGTTCAGATGTTGTGTAAAAAGTGAATAAAGCAACAACATAAAGTTTTTAATCTTTAAAATTTAGATTTTAGCTTTAGGAACTATATGATCTTAATCTTGTAAATCATGGAAGTAATGTCGTCCAGGGGATACAATCCAGCTTCTTGCAGCAACACTTCAACAAATCAGTGTTGTCTGTTTATTACCACGGCTAAGCTAGGCTATTTTACTTAGGGGCTTTGCATGGAGCTAAATCAGTGCCATAATGTTTCTTTATTTAAAAGAAATACGTGAAATTTAAAAAAGCGCAAGCTGAAAATGAAAGTCACGTTTTCACTGACCATAATCAGATTCAAAATAAAACTAAATGTATTAGATGTTGACATCAATTTGAATTTCAATGGGATTTCTTTTTTTTTTTTCAAAATAAACTTTCATTATATGTTTTCAGTTCTATATACTTTTTCTTTCAGGTATCAGCTCTTTGTTTTATAGATCCTTCCAATAAAAGTCAAAACATTTTTTACAGTTTCAGATTTTTCTTTCAACTTTCAGATTCCTGTGTTTCAAACTTTTGGCCCTGATCTGGCATGGTGGGCCTGGCTACAGAAAACAGGGGTGTGGAATCATGAATGACAACTAAGGACCTAAAGTTTCCCGATACCATTATGTTATGGTACTTTTTCATCAATATCAATGCTGATATCGATACTTTTATGGCCCTTAAAGGATAATCACAATTGTACAGGTTGCATTAATATCATTATTGCAAGGGCTACATGAAATATACATAAAACTCAATACCATAAATACTTGAAAGAAATCCTTTAGAAAAAAAAATATATTGATGAGTAAATTAAACAAAAATAATATAATAGAAAATAATATTTACAAAATAAATCTTTTCAAAATGATGAAACAACTAAACTACAGATTAATATAACATTCCTATTTATTTAATGGAAAATAATGAAATATAACATGTAATAGTAATATGATGAATATAATGAAACAAACGAGCAATAACCTGCCGTGAACCTGTAAAATATCAAACATCATCACTAACAGCAGTAGCACCATGACATCTGATAGGCTACCATGATCATGTGACACAGCATGTGGCTGGGCTTCATTTGGAGTTGTATTGCTTAAAACTCTCAGAATTGAAAACAAATGGCACATTTTGTATCAGCATAGTATCCATATTCAAAAAAGTATTGAATCCGATAGTTTGACTGGCTGATATCAAAGTATCGACTCCAAAGTATCGTATCGATCCACCCATCCCAGAAAGAACAGAACACAGGAGGCTGAAGTCGTTCCCTTTATCATGTTGCCTTCAGATCTTCAGGTGTGTACTTTCTATCCCCCCCCCAAGTATATAGTGAAATAATTAATTCACATTGAAATAAAAAGTGAAATTAAGAGTTGTTTTTATTGTCACAGAAAAGTAAAATTAATTCCTTGCTAACAAGAAGGAATTCTTAGCTTGTGTATTAGAATTAGTAATGCCACTATTTATCTTCAGGGACAAATTCTTAATATAAAGTTATAATAAAATTATTTCTTTAGCAACTCACAACAAAGTACACTTTTCAATTTTCTGAAAATTGGGTTCATTATAAAACTAATTCCTACAAGTACTTACATTTTTATCATTTTTCTTCCATGCAGTCAAGACAGTCTCTCATCAGTGAAACACATGAAAATATCTGTGTCTTTCAATCATGAATTTCCATTGTTTTTATTAAGTGTGCATTGGTGAGTTAGGAAATAACTGCAAACCTTCTCACAGCATTTCATGAAATCATAATTAAACAAGTCCTTCAAATAACATTTGTGGGAAAAATCGCAGCTTTACAGCATGTAGCCATAGACTGCTGAAGTGTGGAAATGACAGATTTTACTGTGCGACCACACCTTGGTAATCATTGGAAATGACATGGTCACGTGCACGTTACCAAGCTACAGATGTGTCACAAGTATTCACATTCATTACTCTAGTAGAAGACTTGATGTATCAAGTCAAACTTCTTACTCAAGTAAAAGTGTAAAATTACTGGTTACAAAACTACTTAAAGTATAAAAGTAAAAGTAATGTATTGGTAGGGGTGCCATTAAGAACAAAAGCTGAGGCCGCACCACAGGGACCAACAGTGCACTACCCCCCCCCCAAAAAAAAACAAACAAAAAAAAAACAAAAAAAACAACAACATTATTCTAAATGCCATAATGAGTATAATTTTATATTTAAAATGTTTTTGTTGTTTTTTAACCTTGTCCTTTTCCAGAATCACTGCAAGTAGAATGATGGTCTGGCTGCTGATAAGGCCCCATTTGATCATTTTAGCATTATTCTTTATCATTTGCTTACATTACATATTAATGTCGGACTTGACAAGGCGGAGAGAGAAAACGAAAGGAGAGGGTTAACAGAAGAGAAAAAAGAGAGTGAATAAAGGAAAAAAGACAAAAAGATACACCAGATAGAAAGTAACATCATCAGCTGTTCAATCTAAACAGGAAAAACCAGACAACCAGCTGCTACACCTGTAAGGAAACAAAAAATCAACTGCAACATCTTCAAGAAAAACAAAGCTGACAATCATCAGGAGCACCTATAAAAAGACAAACAAGCTAGAAAAGAAAAAAAATCTTGAATCATAACAACAAAAACATCAGTAACACAAAGAAAAAACATGAACATAACTGTAGTTAGCAGCGTCAGGAGTTCAGGAGCCTAATGGCTTGTGGGTAAAAACTGTCTCTGAACATGCTGGTTCGTGTGCGGATGCTTCTGAACCGTCTCTCTGATGGTAAGAGCATGAACAGTTTTGAACTTGGGTGACTAGGGTCACAGAGGGTCCCTCTTTTCTCCTGCAGCGCTGGCAGTAAATGTCCTGGATGGTTGGCAGCTCTGACCTGGTGATGCGCTGAGCTGATTTTATCCACCCTCTGAAGTGCTTTGCACTCGAGGATGGAGCAGCTGCCATACCAGGCTGTGATGTTCCCAGCATGGATAGTGAGCATCCCGGTGACCATGCCAAACCTTCTAAGTGGCCGTAGGAAGAAAAGACGTTGTCTCCCATGCTGTTGTGATGGATCCAGTATGTGGTTCAGCATTGTCTTGCTGAAATGTGCAAGGCCTTCCCTGAAAGGGACGTTGTCTGGATGGGAGCAGATGTTGCTCTAAAACCTACTTGTACTTTCCAGCATTGATGAAGCTTCACAGAGGTGGAAGCTGCCCACTCTATAGGCACTAATGCAACCCCATACCATCAGAGATGCTGGATGCTCCCTCTCCTCTTTAGTCTGCAGGGCACTGTGTCAATGATTCCCAAAAAGATCAGACCGCAGAACAGTTTTCCACTTTATCTCAGACTATTTCAAATTAACTTTGGTCCAGAGACGACAGTGATGTTTTTTTTATCCTGTTCACATGGCTTTTTTGCATGATAAAGTTTTAACCTGCATTTGTGGATTTCAGGGTGAACTGTGTTCATGCAGTGATTTCCAGCAGAGAATCATGTCTGTTTTTAATGCAGTGCAGCCTGAGGGGCCCAAGATTACAATAAACAGAATTCCTCCAGATTCTCTGAATCTTTTGATATAATCAAATTAACCTTCAAATCAAATCAACTTTGTTTTTACTGCACCTTTCAAATACAAGTGTACAAAGAGCTTTGGAAAATGTATAAAACAACAAAACAAAGACATACACATAATACACTGTAAATTGTGGGATCTTCAAAGTCCTCATAATTTTATGAGGAAATTATTTTTCAAATAATTTAGATGCAATTTGTCTCGGATTGGTGAACCAATGCCCATATTTACACATGTTACTGATACTTTAGCCTTTTACTGTAAATGTACCTAAATACATGTCTATCTTTGAACATGAATTTGGTCAACTTTTATGGATTTCACTGGTTTTTGCCTTGGTATTAGATATATGTAAAATATGTTTACTGCTTTTTGGGTCTTTTTACAGCAATTCAATCTGTCAAGCATTTAGTGTTTAAGCTGTGAGTGTGAAAGCTTTTCTATTACTTCATAATATTAAGAAAAAACAAAACATTGTGAACATAATAAATGAACCACCATCTATGTGTAGCTTCAGAGTTTAATTCAAATATATTTCCCTGTTTCTCCATCATACACATCATCCCTCCATGCTGCCTTTAAGTTCTCACTGAAAGAGCAATTACACTCTGAGGGATCGAGGTAGCGGATAAAACTCTTCATGTCGCTGCTGTGTGTTCAGTAATTAGACTTCTGCTAGGCAGCTGAGGGCTGGACCCTCACTGCTGGGGTTCCTCTGTGTGGAAAAGGTTCCTGAGCGTTCATCCGCTACCTGAATGTGCAGCATATGAACCTGCCGTGACTCTCTTCAGGTTTTTCCAACAGCTCCATGTTAAATTATTTCTGCACACCGATGGCCTCTGGCCAACCAGCCACTCTCTTACCTTTAGTTGTTTTGTTGTTTCTGAAATGGAAGCCTGCACAGAAAACAAAATGCAACTTATTCTCAGAAAAGATGAGGCGAAACGCCAGCTGCATGTAAGGTCTTACAACATACAGCTGGCAGGCGCTTTTTTCTGCAGGTGTTTCACTGGTTTGCGTCAGAAAAGAGGATTTGAAAAGAGCCGTGTGACACGAGAGACTCAAACTGTGAACCCAGATGAGGATTACAGATGCGTTTTAAGCCAATTCATTCATTAACATGAAACTGATTCTGTGTTGACTTTCATTATATTGGGAAAAAATCCCATTAGGAAACAGTCTGAATTCACGGGGACAATCCAAGGTTTCATGTGTCTGTGTGTGTGCATGAAAACGTAAACATTTGGGTATAAAGTATGAATGTGTGTGAGGTAAACTACAGATTAATATAACATTCCTATTTATTTAATGGAAAATAATGAAATATAACATGTAATAGTAATATGATG
>JBBBVU010000007.1:4920035-4934704 GCA_037177055.1 Atherinosoma microstoma | reverse complement strand
GAGAGCTAGCAGCCATGCTAAACCCAAAGAGAGAGAATAACACTTTCAAAGTACAGCTGGAAGAGCTAACGGTGTGATTGAACACACAAACTAGGAACACAGGAAATGACAGAACACGCCTTACCGCAACGTCAAGTCGCAACGTCCGCAGGAGAAGTGAGCCAAAGCAGTCCGGTTCTGCAGCAGGAAAAGTGACTGATCTGCTTTGGCTGTACCCTGTAAAATAGTAGTTTAAACCTCATAGTAGATAGTGTATGAATAGTGATTCCCTTCTAAAACTCTGCTAGACGTTATTGTAACCCCTTTGATCTGATCCAAAAAGTCAGGAATCTAAAAATAGAACAGCGCAAAATCCTGTGCGGCCAGAATGAGCATCCGCAGCGGAATTATGTTGAAATTTCGATTCTTTACATAAATATCAAACCTTGTTAAAATGAAAATTTGTTAATTTTTAGGAAACGTCAGGGAACAGCAATGCTTCATGGTTTCATTTGAGTTATTGAAAATTCATATTTAGAAACTGTCAAAATGACCGCCATGGCCGAGCATTTAATGTTTACAAAATACCACAAAGATATATTCATCAAGACAGATTTTATCTGAAGGTAAAACAAAAAAAGACCATGCACAAGATCCCTTTAAGATCCCTTTGTATTTTTCTTAAATAAGTTTTGCACAATTAATGTTTTTAAATGAAATTTTATACTTTTTTGAAGTGTTTGTTCTGCTGTTATGTATCTGTTATGCGAGTATATTCAGAAACAGTCATTTTGACATATAAATGCAGAAGAAAAGAATATATTGCAATATACATGTATATCGTTACCGCACATGCTTCAGATTATACCGCAATATAGATTGGAGGCCATATCGCCCAGCCCTACGTGAGCATTATTATTAACGTCATTATTTTAGATGCAACCCTGGAGCTAAACAGATTGGGAACCAGTAAATAACAAGTATAAAAACATACTTCAAAGTGGTCAGTGACAATCATTTATTTCTTCATCTGTCCCTAAAAACAGGATCTTCTAAAAAAATTGGCAGGTGATTTTCCAAGAGAGCTGATTGGTCAGGAAGTGGTGCTTTTATACTCGATCTCTTATTCGGAACAAAACCTGCACCAGAGCAGGTTAGCCATTCAGCATATGTTGCTGCAGTGATTCAACCCAGTAAGATGTTAATCAGAATTGCAGTACATAAAACCCCAGGTTAACCCAGAAGTTACCTCAATTAGAGAAAATTCAGCTTCATATTACAGGCCTCAGGACTGAGTTTGACATTTTTGTTTTTCATGGGACTGGATGTTCTCTGATGAAAACTGATTCAACAAATGTTAAGCTATTTCTTTTTCCTGATTTGTCTCCTGGTTATCAAACAATAAAGGGGTGCATCACCAGCATCTAATGGAGCTTTATTTGGACTTGGAATCTAATTATTCACATGCAAGTTTGTGTTCCATCCATTTTTTTAATTCTTGCTAAATCCAATTTTAGGCTTGCAGAGGGGCAGTAGAACTGGGCTCCCATTGTTTGTATATTTTTCATAGTAAAAATTACAAACAATAAATAGGGCTCTTATTTAATCTTAATTTCTTTAGATCTTATTTAATGTCAACACCCACTATTAAGAGGAAGACAGATATGCAAAACAGCACAAATTTAGACAATTGTATGGTAGAATTGCAAAGAAAGAAAGAAATAATAAATTACTGAAAAATGGGGGAATCTTAAGCTGACCCAGAGAATCAAAGTGAACTGGACAGCATCTTAGGAAATTATGTTCTTCTACAAGTTTCTCTGTCATTAAAGTATAGCAACATTTTGTTCAACTCTAGGAGTTTCCTGTTTTCCAAAACTGGCATAAAAAAAAGAGTTGAATGAGACTTCCAATGTTTCCATCTTATCTGAGGGAATCCCTGCATCTTCACGGCTTCTGTTTGTTTGTGAGCAGCACTCTGTAGGACTACAGACGTTTGTTCTCCATATCCCTCCTCCTTGAGTGTTTCTTTTCTTTTTATCAGATGTCGCAGTGCTTTAATGTCAGCCGTGATCTGCCAGCGGGTAGCTGTGAGTCATCCACACACGGTGAGCTTGGTGAACAAGTTAGGTGACATCAGTAATTGCTCATTGCCATGAGGTGCTTTAACGATGAAGAGTTTTAGAAAAAAGGGATTTAGTGTCAGCATGATGCAGCTTGGTGATCAGAAGGTCACAACGTTTGATCAAAGGAAAGACTGACATGTCAGCGGAAATGCTGCCATGCTGCTGACCTCTACCCCCTCCCCTCCACTGCTGATGGCTAAATGAAAAAATTGACTAATCAGCACACAGTTCATTTGTTAATTGTCTTGTCATAACTGCAGGAGCCTATAAAATAAACAGTAAAGAGAATTTCACAGTTCCTCTGTAACATGGTTCACAGGGAATGGGGATTGGTGTCTATTAGACATAAGTTTAATCTTATATCTGGTGTTGGGCAGATAGATTAACTTTCAATAATAAAAATCACTGTAAATCACAATCTGAATGCAGCATTTTGGTGTAGATGCAAGTTGTTTTGTCCCGTATTTTGTTTCATCTCTTGTTGGACTTCCAGTCCTCTGAGCTGCTTTACTGATCTGCAGCGAGCAGCTTGACAACCTTTTGCTCATCTGAGGAAAATTCCATTACAGGCTCTTAGAACATGAGTAATGGCAGCTCTCCGGTTAACCGGCTTGGATGGAAGTAGACTAATACTCAGCCATCACTTTGCCTTTCTCACAGACAGATAGTTGGCTTGTGTTTGCTGCATTTCTGCTCTGCTTTCTCTTTGCTTTATGCTTACAGTGAAAACAAGGAGCATTTGGTGCATCAAATCCTCCCAGCTTTAAAAGAAACAGTCATCTGTTTAGACTGCCGGCTGTGCTCCAGACACACGTTTTAAATCATTTTGTGGATTTCCAAACACTTGAGATTGGTTTTTGTTTCGACATTTAAAGTTTATTTGATTCAGTATTTGTTTTAATGGTCCAATACTGGTTTCATTCACCGCTCACCTATCAGTCTCATAAAGTCAGTGGGTATATGAAGTCGCTTTGTGGATATATTTTATTTTGAAAAAAATAACCTGAAACGTTTTAGAAGATAGACTTTGTGTGTATCTATACTTGCCAGTAACTTTGCTTGAATTGGTAACTATAGATATACTCAAACACAGATGAAATGTGGAGTTCCACATAGTTCCATTTTGGGGCCCCTATTGTTCATCATCTATAGGCCTATACTCCAACTAGGGATGCAACAGTGCCTTGTAAAATATCAGACCGTTCAGTACGCAGTGCACGGGACAATCCGCCCTCTCATCCTGTGGGTTTTTGGTTCTGCAATAGATTCTGTGTTGGCGCTTTATTTACTGCTTACAGCCCACTGTGTGTGTGCGCGCCCAAAGATAATGTATCTATGCGTGCGCCTCTCTATGAAGGGCGAAAACCCGCCCCTGCAAGTCAATGTCCAATCACTGTGGTCCCCCCACTCCACTCACTGGGACTCTGTGGCTCATACAGAGACTCATAAAAACGGCTTGTTCCAGCGGAGTTGCAAACGTAGCACCTTTGTCGCTATATTTCGCTAGTTTTCAGACAACTCTAGCGATTTTTTTTTTCTTTTTTCAAAAAAGCGACTAGCGACAAATCTAGCAGATTTTCTGGCAATGCAGGAAACTTTTGGAGGCCGACGTGAAAGCACGTATGGTTTGCTTTTTCTCAGTGAGCAGCGGCTTTAGCTGCCCGCTCCCTGACTCCCCTTTCCATAAACACTCACAAATGTCGGCCCTTGTGCAGCAGCACTCCCAGCTCTGAGACGTTCACCTGTGCTGCATGCTCAGAAGAATGAAATACACGAAGCTGCTACTGGCTGAATTCGCCCTGGCTTACAGTTGGATATCAATGATTAATAACGAAGATTGTGGAAAAAAACATTTAAACAACTCCCAGCGGAGTTGAGAGACGGACGTGTTAAGATTCACCGGTTCCATTAAAAACCTTCATTGTGTGATAATATCCCTTTTGCTGTCAGGTACAATGATGAGGGAGTGAAAACAGTTAATAAAAATGTCTCCAAACGTTTGAAACATGTCCCGTTCGCCAAAGGAAACACAGCAACATGTCTAAGCATCTCCAGCGTAAGTGTCCAGATATAACGCTTCCTGAAGACAGCCGAGCGATCTGAACCAGCAGCAGAGCAGCTGTAAAAGTACTAAGATGAAAGCTAAGTATTTAAAAGTATTAAGTAAAAAGTAAGACTATGATCCACTTATTTAAGTGTTTTGTGTTTGTATAGTGCTTGTATAGTGCTTTTCTAGTCATGTGACCACTCAAAGTGCTTTGACATATGTTCATTCACCCATTCACACAAGCACCTAGACAGCACCTATATTGATACATACTTTGTGCTTTTATCTAATCATTCATAGGCATAGGCAACGTAGGGTTCAGTGTCTTGCCCAAGGATACTTTGACATGTAGTCAGGGGAATCGAACTGCCGACCTCCTGTTTTGTAGATGACAGCTCTATCCACCTGAGCTTGACTTCTTGGACAGCCAAGAAAGACAAATGCTGCTCATGCCCTCTCAAAGACTAAAAAAGGGGAATGTACAACTCCATTTCTCTTAAATTAGTTGTTTCTGCAACTGCTCAGCAAAATGGAGTTGCTCACACAAGCAATTATTGTTTGTATTTCCCAGTCCCTGCACACACATTGTGTACAAAGAAAAGTCATTAGCAACTTAGCCTTGGTTAACAATGGGCTAATGTGTATGCATCATAACCTTGTCAGATCTTTGCTGCAGATATATATTGGATTGGACCACCTTCCGATGATTTTGTCATGAATTGGTACGGTACAAATCAAACTGAATTGACATGCGTAAAAACTTGCAAGACAATTTTCATAAAGCGTTGAGAAAAAACCTATAACATTCTGATCCAGAACCCATTAGTCTTGAGGATAGATATATTCTCCAAGTACAATTCTAATATGAAGAAGTGTTTTTAGGCCCCCAGGTCATCAAACAGAGTCCGAACATTAACGCTGCCATAAATGGAATGAAGACGTCAGAGAAGCTGTGGTGTTACAGGAAGCTTACAGGCTTAAAATCAATCTCTCCCTCTCTTCTTTTGCTGTTTCTGTTTGTAGTTTGATTCCTCTGAAACAATTTGATTAAAGTGACTGGTTGACTTAATTCAGAATGAAAGCTCAGCTACATTTGCTTATCATTCCCTTTGAAGTCCTTTTCCCACCCAGCAACGCTCCTTTCTTGAGTCATGGCTTTTTTCATCATCTATTCATTATTTGAGAGAAGAGACAAAGCACACATACACACACTAAAAAAAACACTACCTGCTACTATCTCATTACTATCACAATTACTCCAGTGGCTGTCAGAAAATAAGACCTAATCACAATCAAAAACAGAGAAAAATGTTATTGTTTGATCAGATTTTGATCTGGCAGCGCCTCATCCTTGTTTCAAAGGCAGGCTGAAAGACTTGATTTCTTCCACTGCTGTTTTCAAAGGAGTCTTTCATCTTCAGGATTTTTTGACATAATTCAAAAGTCAATCTGACTGGTTGCACAGAGCAGTGTCAAAGAAGGTAAAGCACATTAGAGGCAGAGAAAAGTCGTCATTTACTACAAAAAATATCCATCACAAGGGAGTCATTTAATTCTGTACTGAGTTATACAAGCTTCTTTATCCTGGAAAAACAAGTGAAAGGGAAAACTGGAAAACTAGCTGCTCCCTTTCAAATGTTTTAAACGATAATTAACTAACGCGGTTGAAGGACTCTATTTAACTGGTATAAACATGAAAGTTCAAGAATTAATCTGCTTTCAAAAGAAAAAAAAAAGAAAAAACTTTTAAACAAAGTGAAACAAGGATGGAAACAGACTTCCCAAAAATAATGCCAAAGTTGAATTTTTTAGACACTGGACAGATGAAGGCTGATTATGTGAAAGCTGTTTGCGTTGGAGAGATTGACCCCATTTCATGGACACATGATTGCCTGCTGGTGTTCAGCCTCATCTGGATGGCAGCCATTCTTACTTCCTCCATGTTTCGGGGATCCCCTGTTATCTTTTTCAGTATTTTCAGGGAAAATAATAACTGTGAAGCATAACTCAAAAAAAACGTGCTGTTAAACTTTAATCTGTTAAGGCAGATGACCATCCACCCTGATTTGGGCTCTTTGGAGGTTCTCAAAGACAATGATTGGGTTTCTCTCTGTGTAGAGTGCTCAGAAATGACTTTTTCTTGCAAAACGTAAATGTATAAATGAAATGCATGTCCCTTTACATTTAATTATCAATCAGCCCAGCTGGATTATAGTTGCCAGATGACTGATGAAGCTCTCCAGACTAAATATGGACAATAAGCCTTCTGTTAAAAATGGAACATTTGAAAATAGCTTTAAATGCATAAACAAATTTGAACAAATTAGGTCCTGCAGTATATTTAATAGATTTAATGGGTCTGCTTGTCACATGCTTGGCCTCCTTTGGTCTCCTAACAGTCATGTGGCATTTTGTTTTGTATTTCATGATAAATTAATCATGGTAATTAGATTAATTCCTTCCACAGAAGTGTATCGATAGTCTTTCACTGTGTGGAAGAAAGTGGGCTTTTTGTGTCTGACTTTGACAAACGATGAGATGCAGATTTTAGTTTCAGAGTTTCTGCTTTGCCAAAATCCCCAAATGAATTTTAAACCAGCTACTGAGACTTATCTCACATTGTCGACCCTCTAATCTGAATAGGTCGGGTATTGGTGTGTGGTCCTGGCACTGACCTTACAACAGCAATAACGAAAGAAACTTCCAGATGAAGGAGTCAGAACGACTGCTGCCTGCTCACCAGCCAGTACCTAATAAGCCATGAAATCAAACAGTATTTTTGATACTAACAACCTCAACTTTTCAGCTTTAAAGAGGCATGATGTTGAAAATGACACACAGCAGGGTTGAATTATTTACATATAGTACATGCATGAATAAATTATTTATTTACTGTGTGCATGGCAATAGGTTCAGCAGCGTAATGAATCCCATTAAGTGGGTGTGTTGGTGAACTCTGGAGGTTTTTTTGGCCTCGTCACCTCGTCAACGATCACCACAAAGTGCTGCTTAATTATTCCTCGCCACAGGGCCAAATGTTCATTATGCCACAACTAATTACTGCTACAACACTGTAATTCTTTACAGTCAAACGGACACAGCAGTGTGTGTGTGTGTGTGTGTGTGCGTGCGCAGCTGAGAGTTACAATGATTGAAACAGAAATATTTCAAGTTTCAGGAAGAAAAAACTTAAGTTTAAATCTCTACAGCTACAGAAATCTAATGTGCTTCCATTCTGACTTTCACTGTGTTTCACTGTGAGATTTGTATTTGGGGGGTTTATAAACTTCAACCAAATGAGAAATACAGGGTTGTGATCCTGGACAGTCAACCAATTCTCATTTCCAGGATGGTAAATACTACAGTTATGTAAAAGATTCCTTTGGCATTGGTCCCTGGTGCATCTGTTGTTTTTATATAAACTGCCAGAAAACACAACACACATCCTGCTGGAGTGTTCACCTTTAAACAAAATGATGAAGTCTTCATGAAGTGGCTGGGGGTGGAGGGAAATCACCAAACTTATCAACAGGTCCTTTCCCTTGTTCTCATTCATTTGCTGCATACTTTCAGTTTCACTCTGCTGTTTGATTTACAGGGTGAATTCACACCACGATAGTCTTCTAGACTCGGCACGATTGGGGGCTCGGTTCAGTTGAGGGGTGCAACATTGTTCCAGACCAGGTTTGCGTTCAAGCTGCACTACTTAAAACAAATCTGACCTTATAAATAACGTATTCCACTCCCCACTGTGTCAAAAATTACTGAAGGAGAAGATGAGACACTCTACGAAGAAGAAAACCGTCCTCCGGCAGTTAAAAGTGAAGCCTATGTGGAAGTGCCAAAAATTGCAGTTCACCCCTCATTGGCTAGGGGCTGGCTCCAAAAGGGAGTTAATCCCTATAGACTCCCATGTTAAAAAGGCCAACTTCACAGCAGAATGTTTACAGCCTGGTACTAACACACATTTTAGGTTTAATAGGTCAAGTTTCCACCATATACATTTTACAAGATTAGATTTCTAGACTAAAAGATACTTGGCATGGTTCATGACCAAATAATAATAATAATCTTTCATGCAACTGTACAATCCTAGATTGTTTCATAAAGATACATTTTTAGTTGTGATAGATAATGATTTTGTACAATCAAGGAAGAAGAATTGATTCGTAATGTTGGTCTCACAGATGGGACTTCAGAATGACCTCTGCAATCTGACTCGCATGTGTAAGTGTCAGATTGTTTCTCCAGCATGTTGAAAAACCCTCAACAGTCACTTGACCCTCCAGTGACAGACAAACAAAAAGTTCCAGTAAAGGAATGGTGAAGCTAGTTTGGGGCTTTTCGGCTGTTGCTGGCCAGAGCCTGGACATGCAGAACAGTGTAGGCTTCAGTGTCACACTCACACATTTCTATAGAGATGGTGAGAGACGTCCTTCAAAATAAAATATAAACATAACCAAGGACTACAATAAAATAGTCTACCAATAATTTATATCAACACAGACAGGGAGAGCATCATCTGTAACCTACGAGAACATTGTTGCTCCACATTTTATCAGCTTGGATTTTTAACCTGTCAAAAACATTAAACGCTTTTCTTTTTTTTTTACATTGCAGAATGACAAACCTGTGTTGACAATGACTTTCATATCCTTGCATGAACCAACAGCATGGTTTTCATGGCCTTCAGGTAAGTAAAGGAATAGCCCCAGGGAGGATGGTTCACAGGAGGTAGGCTATTTGGTAAGAAAGATAAATTTAACTCTAACTCTAAAATAATTTCGGAAATGACAAATTCAAGACGACACAAAGAGTTCATAGTACATTATGCTAAAACAATAAGAATTAAAATAGTTAGCTGTATCTATATGTATGAGTACATGCTATTGTTCATACACTCCACTTCTCAGGGAAGTGCAGTGAATTTTGGTGAGTCCTCCTCAGACAGGCTTCACAAAGGACTGCAGTGGTGCTGCACTCCAAGAGCCTATAATCATCATGTTGTTGGCAGACATCACACTTTGAAGTGATTGGTGCTGAAGATTCAAATGAAGCATGTCCTCCTTGACTGCTTCCCAGGCATTTAGCTCTTTCTTCTTCGCTGTACTGTATGCAGTCTCAGATTATCTACTGCTCGGTATTGGTCCATCTGGTTCAACTTGTTAATGGGACATGTGTGGAGGGGTCCAAAATCCCTGTATCTTGGGAGCTGGACTGGGAAAGGTCTTTTTGAGTATGGTAAGATACGTTTACACAGCCAATGATATTCCTCCTTAGCACTTTTATCTTAACATTTCTGAACCATGTGCACTTACATGCTTTTCCCGTATCTGAAATAAAATATTTGGTAATAAAGACAAACATGAGTAATGAATACAACAAAGACTATGCCTTTGTTCCTTTATGTATGTGCATGATGTATTGAAACATATCTAGACATACAGATAGATGGTGATAATAAATAAAACAAACTTACAACTGCACTCTTGGAACTGTATTTATGTCACAATCTGGGAATTGTAGTTGTAAAAGGAGATGGGGAAAAGCCAGCTTCACAGATTTTACACAGGCAAACAAAGACAGACCTGTGTCGATGGATTTTATTAAGTGCAAGGTTAATGATGGTAATGAATATCTAGCTTACCGTTGCTTACTTACGGATATATAATGGAGCTACCACAGACCTGATATCGCCATATAGGTAAACAAGCTATGCTCACTCAATATGTTTATGAAATAGCTTGAATGAAGAGTTTGTATGGAGCAGATACAGATTTTATGTACAGTGCAGTCATTTACAGGATGCCTTAAAGACTAAATCTAAGCGGAAACTCTTTTCTAACTTATCAGTGTATCAGTTAGCCATGGTGGAAGCTAATACAGATGTATAACACAAATGAATAGTTCTCTGACTGGATTGGGAGTCTACTTGTATCAGTTAGCCCGTTTACCTGACCATCAAAATCTTTTATCCTGGAATAATCAGAGAATTGTAATAATCTGATCTGATGCACTTCTGAAATATGATTTTAGAAAAATCTGTGTTTACATTTACCAGTCCATTATTAGATGTATTTCAGAGTATGTACATGCGTGGTGTTCCTGTTATTTTCAAAACATCCAGTCCTTGTTGAACATGGCAGCGCCCAGCAAGCTGCTTAATAGTTTACAGGTGAAACTTTTACTTTGTTTATTCTCCTAAATTGTGCTGCTGCACGCCATTGTGTTTTTCTTTTTTGTTCCTTTCATGTTGTGACTGCATTTGTCCGGTCTTTCTAACTGTAGACGTTAAAACGAGCCATGCCGCACATTGCTCGTTCTCAGATGTAAGAAGATTAAATTAATCATATATACGAATCTGGGGAGAAATCTACGTGTGTTAATCCGATCTTTTTTCATAATACAATAAAGGCAGTTATCTGATAAAGGATATCAGATTTTGCTGTCTACATGACCACTTCAAATATCTGATAACTCCAGAAATCAGGTAATGATCAGATTTTTGGTGTGCATGTAAACGGGCCATAAGTAGCTGATCAGTGATATGAATTGATGATAACGACTGGACTTGGTTGGAGGCAAAGTGGGACTGCTGTCCCATACGAGTGGGCAAATAACCACAGAAAATGTCCATTCAATCAACTGATAACATCTGAATTAGGTGCCAATCTCTATATTTACTTAACAGGACAACTTCATTTCCATTGTTCAGTCAAACATGAGACAGACGGTAGTTGGATGGAAACATGTTCAAGAGAAATAGTTCAAATGGGATGCAAAGTGTTGATATACCTTTTAGAAAATGTTTAGATTTTAGAGCAGTTTTTTATTTTATTTTGTCAATGAAGCTAGTTTCTGAGCAAGTTCAAAATAAACCAGAAAGCAAGGCAGCAACAAATGTCTCCGCACTGGTGGTTTAAAATCCTTCTATTTTTGCCTAAAATGAGTTTTTATGGATAAAAAAACTTGTAGTGGACCACCTATTTTACTGGACCCTTGCTGATGTAACAGGATCGTTTTTGTTACAGCATTACCTGCTACTGGAGTACAGTACGTCTTCAAAAATAAAGTGCATTGGCGACTGGTCAAAAATAAGTGTTTACTGAATCTACGGTTATGATTGCAGCCTGGAATGATATATGTCATTCACAGTTCATGAGTCTTAGCTTTTCAATGGTGTAAAGCATGTGGACATACTTGGAAGGTAGACTGAGTAAAATCCATATTCATTTGTCACGTCCCGCCCACAGGATGTCTGGTTCCAACGGGTTAAGCACAATGTCACAGTAAAAAGTTATGTGTTGTATGATAATCCAGCCAAATCCTAGGTGCAACACAAACTAATAGTGAATCAACCTTCAGGAAGTTTTTCAGTTATGCTTTGTTGATGTGATCAATATCAAACACATGATTTATCTTTTAGAGACTAATTTCCTTAAAAGTTGTAAAGTTGAGCTGGAAAAGAGAAAGGAACTTGTGCTGCAGCACTCTGTGTCTTGTGATGTGTTCACTTTTTAAAAGGCTTTTTAAGATTATGACGAAGAACTGAATGAAATTTTCGTGAGACTGATTAGTCATTGCAAGTTCTGGAGATTTTAAGTAATGCTGGCCATTTATCAAGTATTCATCAAAGTTCATTTCAAACAGCAAGTTGTGTGAATTCATTCAGCTCAGGTATTTCACAGCATTTTTGTCTTGATTTGTATTTTTTTTCCTCCCAGTTTCATACCTCCTTTTGAGAAGCTAAGGTTGTCTCTGAGCAGCAGTGGAGGACCGCTGTTCGTGTCTGCCATGAGTTGTTAAAGTGAGGTGAGAAAAATAGCAGAGCTTTTGTCTCTAAGTGGCTCAGCTTTTCTCATTTACTGCAGGATTTCTGTGCAGCTAACTTAAAATGTAGTGGCCTCACTGCTTCAGGTAATTACACAGTCTTCATTTTTTTCATCTCTGTGGTGAGGAGTGGAGAAAGTGTTGAAAGAATGACAGGTCCGAGATGCTTACAAAAATTTATAATAAGGATCCCTGTTCACTTCAAGACACAGATGAGGGCAGTTTGACTAAATACAGCATGGAAAATGTTGCAGTAAAACACAGAAGTTGCTTCAGTTTAGCTGAAAATGGGAGAAACTCCAGAGACTTCTAAGATTTCACACATCAGACAAAAGCAGCCACAAGTGTAGCTCATTTCTGGGACTCATCCAAACAAGCCCAGTTTCCATCTCACATCTAAAAAGCAACCTTCTCACTTTCTACTCAAAATGAAAAATAAATGTATTCAAATACAGTTGAAATTAAAAAAGAAAAAAGAAAAACAACATTTTTTTATTTGTTTAAATTGTCATGCTAACATGCTGCTAGTGGAGCTTGCCGATTTTTAGCTTGCAGGCAAATGACATAATTTATACATTTCCATTTGCTTTTAATAAACTTAAGATTGATTAAGTAAATATTGTGGGATGCTCACATTCCAACTAGTGATGGTTAACCAACTGGGCATCATGGTGGTCAACAAACTACAAAAAAGACAGCAGTAATGGGCATAGGAAATGGCAGGAGAAGCTCAAAGAATAATATGGGCTGAAACAGGAAGTTAAAAAGACGAGTTAAAATTAACCTTATATCTTATATCTACTATCACTGGTCAATTTATCAGGTCTAACAGTTCAACTACGTGTTAACATGAAAATATAATCATGTTAACTGTCATCTAATCATGGATGAGGACATCCCTGTCCTGGGGAGGAGGTGGAGAGGGTGGACAACATCAAGTTCCTGGGCATCCACATCACATCTGACCTCACTTGGTCCACGCATACATCTTACCTGGTGAAGAAGGCCCAACAAAGGCTCTTCTTCCTCAGGAAGCTCAGAAAGACTGGACTCTCCCCTCAGCTTCTGACAAACTTCTACAGAGCCTCCATAGAAAGCCTCCTCTGTCTGAGGGGAACGGTGTGGTCTCAATATACGACAGCCGGGTCCAGAGGGGGGCCAGTCGTATAGCTGCAGACCCCCCACCCAGGAGGACACCCACCCAGGGCACCAACTGTTTGTACCTCTTCCCTCTGGAAAGAGATTCAGGACCATCAAAGCCACTCAGGCAGACTGAAACACAGCTTCTTCCCCAGAGCATAAAAATCCAACCCCCCCCAGTCACTTAAGAAATATTTATATTTGTGTCTCTTAGTGTGTTTTAAGTCAAGAGCTGCTAAACAAAATTTTATTGTGCTTGTTGTCATAATGACAATAAAGATTCTTGATTTGATTCTTGGATGCAGACTTACATGAAGCTGGAACCGCTGCTCCAGCAGGAAAACCAAACTGTCCAGTAAAAGGACAGGGATGTAAAAACAAAGCGCGGGGGAGGTACGAAGAGGAGAAGCAAAGAGAAATGACAGATTTACTGAGAAACCAACAACCTGGCATGGAGGGAGGTGATGCATGCAGACAGGTGTGCAGTGAGGTCATCAGCAGAAGCAAAGAACAGCTGTGAAACAAACACAACAAGCAAAAGTAACTGTGAGAAAAGAGACGAGACGAGAAGAAACGAGCACATCCAGACATATAAACAAACAGATCAACTTTCTCTCCTCAGATCTTCTGTTGTTTTCATCCTCCACACGTTTAAATGTCATGTTTGGTCTCGTGTGACGGCGAACGTGGTCAGACCTTGTTTCTGAAAGAGCCTGTATCTCTTCACATCCAGTCTCCGGCAGATGAGGAAGCTCCTTGTGGCAAGTTTGTCCACAATCCTGACCGTGCATCATTTTTTATACACGTCAAAAACCACTAAACCGCAGTTAACAAACACACACGAGGCGACTGGTAGACGTGCATCGGTCCGGACAGAGCGAGTCTGCCTCTGGGTCCAGGTCTTCAAGTGTGTGTGTGTCAGGATCAGTGACGCCTCAGTCACTTCGGCTGCACCGTGCTCACCATGCGTCTGCCTGCGCGGCACTTCGCGGGTGCAAAGGGTGACAGGATGTGTGACAGCGGGCAGCATGGTGCTGGCATCCCCCCCCCCCCTCGTCATCTGAGACAGATCCACCCTGAGGACTGAAGGGGAGTCGTGAGATCTGAAGACGTATGCAGCATGACTTTCACACGGTCCTGGAGAGAGAGGAGCTGGGAGCAGTGCTGGCAGAGCTCGTCTGATGGAGCCGTAGACATGCTGGTTCACCTTAGTTTCACCAGTTAGACAAACACTTTTAGGCTCTTTGTCACAACGACACGTCAGATGTTCCAGTTTCTTTAGTTTCATGTGTGAAAAGCAGCAAAGATCAGACAGACCGACGGACAGAAAACAGGATTTTTAGCAGCAACGAGGTGGAACGTTGGCGTCTCTCAGCCTGGAGCAGAAACTGGACACGTTAGGACTAAAGACCTGGACCAGGACCTGAAAGATGCATCCGGACCTTCAGCTGATCCATCTACCGGTGGCTGAAGCCTCATCAGAGATGGTCTCCATGGAAACGTGGCTGTCAAGAAGCCAGAAAAGGCTGATGAGGGATGTCACATGA
>JBBBVU010000007.1:4856830-4871753 GCA_037177055.1 Atherinosoma microstoma | reverse complement strand
TGTTTTGCAGCCAGCACCTAGTGGAGGAGGGGGGAACTGCAATTTTTGGCACTTCCGCATAGGCTTCATTTTTTCGAACGGGAGGTTGCCCCTTGGACGGATCATAACACTTCAAAATATTCTGCACAGAAACAAAATAACATTGTTGAAACAACAAGTAGTATGTATAGGGAAGTGTGGTGGGTGGGGGGATAAACTTATATTTATTTTTATAATTACTAACATTTTTTTTTATTGTACTTTTTACTATTTCACTGTGTTTTACTATGAAATGTGCCTTTTTTTAAAACTATTATCTGTACATGTGCTTAGTATTTTCTATCTGTGGCGTATTTCTGTGTTTTAGGGACTGCAGATGGAAATCAACTCAGAGCTAGTTTGGTACAAAGCATTTCCTCTGTGATCAATGCTGCTGTACATGGTCTCTGTTCAATAAAAGAAACTAAGTATCTCCCGGAGAAATTATATGGTGGTGTTAAAAATAATAATGAAACTAAATACTGATTGGTATTTTGCCACAGGGTCTGTCCTGTCATCCTAACCCTGTGTTCACACCGGGCGCGAGTAAAATAATTCTGACATTGAAATTACATGTTAAGTCAATGTACAGATGTCAATAGACGCCCGTTTGCTTGGGGCGGTGCATTTGTAGTGAATTTGCAGCACAAAAACACCCAATCGAGCATCTTATTCGCGCGAATGGAGCGCCCTATTCGCTGGAATCAAGCGTTTCATTCGCCTGTTTGCTCAAGATGAAAAAATTAAACTCCAGCGTATTAAACGCGCAAACAATACAAACCCGTCATTGAAAATGGGACAAAATGAATAGTGGCAGTGTATGGATATCCGCTACATAAATACATTTAAGTTGTTGGTTAACACAGAGTCTTGGAAAATGTCAATAACATTCAATATGTGTGTGCTCAGGCCTGTGTAGTACTAAAGTTGGTCACTAGATGACTCTCCAATACCAGGAGTTCAGCAACAGCTGATGGGTCAACAAAAACTCACTGTGGTTGTAATAAATAAAAGGACGAAACATTGCATGAAAGCTTTGTCTGTTACGTGTTGCATTTAATCGGCTTGTCAGATCTTGAGAGGTGGAGGCGAGGAGACTGGCTGACTTGGACTCATTAAATGGAGCTACATTATCTAGCTTATTGACAGGTATTGTTCTTTAGTTAACTACTCTCTTGGAAGTTGTCGGCACAGGTTGGAGCTAGAAGCCTACTTATGGAAAGCAGATTGACAGGCGCTCTGCTGCCGAAATAGATTGCCTGTAGTTTGTATCCTGGAGGGATATACGGGCACCGATCCTCCCCAACAGATCATCAAAGTGGGATCGGGTGAGTCTGAATTAAGTGGCTGTCATCCAGATGTAACTCCTGGATTAGGTGATGAAATTCACTGAGCTCCGAGCGCCTCTGAAATATCTGGTGGACCCAAACGGTTTGGAAGTCATATTTCCGACTTCCAAAGCAGGTAAAAAGCTTCAACTCTCACAAAGTACTCAAAATAACCAGGCTGCCATGTTTGTTGTTGACGGAAGTGACTGACGCAACAAGCAACCTTTCCCACTCCAGAAAGTCCAACTTGATGTGTAAATTAAGCGTTTTATTCTCACAAATAATATTTTCCATTTGCGCGAATAATACGCTCCATTCTCAATTATAATTCGTCCAAATCAAGCGAGTAAACATCCAGTATCTGGGCGTTGAAATGTAGGCACATAGGCAAATTGACGCGCTCGGTGTGAACACAGGGTTATATATGGATACAGGTCCAAGCTCATCTTACACCAGAACTGCTCAAAAGTACTCACCACTGAGGATCCAGAACTCCTCTAATGACTCAGATGGTGATTTTATTCAGAGAAACTCATCTATGAAGGGACCAAAGCTTTGTGATGATGTCATGGCAATACTCAAAACAATAGGTGTATTTGTGCTGAATAAAGTGTGAAATGGGGTGTGAGGTAAGACCAACCAAAGGACATTATACAATCAGCATCTATAAAAGCCAAAGCCAAAGCCTTTTTAACTTTGTCTCACCAGTGTGTGAAATAAAGTGACCTTAAATGTGATAGTACTACAAAAGAAATGAATCTTATATACAAATTAGCATATTGGGTTTTGAAAGTATTTGTACATATTTTCATACTTCAATTGATATGTGAACATATTCCATATATGTCTATCTGTATACTATCATTTATATAGAATATAAAACAGTTTGTGAGCATTTATCTCTTTTTCTTTTAGTATTGTGAATATTTGTCATGGAATTTACTGCAACACTTCTAACTTCTGCTGTATTGAAAGTATTCATGTTACCGCAGCCATTTTGTCTAACATCTAAAAATGTTCAGGAAAAGCTCACGTCACTGAAACGTCCATCAATTCAATTCAAACAATTTTATTTATCCATGACCATAAATTTAATTTGGTAGTCTTTCTGTTAAAAAAAAAGACACAAACAATAGCACAACAGCATTCAGACATCCAGGACGAGTCGGTGCAACAGATGATGAGACAGGAATACAGTAGATCGCAGCTAGGTCATCAGTAATAAAAAAGAAAATTAAGAAAGCTATGACATTTATGAATAAAAAAGTAATAAATAGATAAAACTAAATAATAAATAAATAAAATGGTTACAGTGACCAGAATCTGAAACTATAAAACTGATCATTCCTTGAACCTTTACCACAGCACTGTCACATCACTGTTGGCCGTCCGGTGATGGTGTTGCATGTTGACTGGAAAACGTTACGTTCTATTAAGATAGTGTTTAATGGAACAAGAAGTAAAACTTCCATCAGTGTAAATTAAGTTTACTGTCTTCAGCAAACTTCTAGAAAAACACAGAATTGAACCAATCCTCACACTCATTCGGAATGTGTGGACTTGTTGCAGTTTCTCTTCATCCTTGCAGACGGCAGCTTCTGATGGAATCAAAGCAGCATCAATCTCGCCTTTGAAGTCGAGATGGAGAGATGAAAGGAGTTCTGACCTCTCCTCCCTCTGTCACCTCCTCCCCGTTCTTCTCCTCTATTTCTCTCACATTCACTCTCCTCTTCCCTCATCACACCTGTAATTTTCCTCCCCAGCAGGATATCATCATCATTTTTCCTCCCACAATAAGGCTCTGCTGCTCCTCCCCTCACCATTCAGAGACTGAAAATGATAAAAGTCGCTGTAACATGAGAGTGGGTCATTATTCTGGGAAATATACTGTACATACTGATCAGCAGAGCTGTAGCCCAGACATGGTTGACAGGTGACAGCATGAAGGCTGCGGGGCAGGTAAGCTTTCGCCTAAAAAAGTTTGGACAGTGTAAAAAGTAAAAAAATAAATAAATAAACACAATGATTTGCAAATCTCATCAACCCATTTTATTCCCAATAGAACAAAAGCAACATATTACATGTTGAAGCTGAGATTTTTTTAATAATTTCATGGAAAATACAAGTTCATTTTGAATCTGATGGCAGCAATACATCTCTAAAAAGTAGTTCCAGGATGTTGTTTACCATTATGTGGCATTCCCTCTTTTTTCATCAGGAAGACCAGTTGCTGGAATTTTAGGAGAGGAATTCTAGCTGCTCAGCAGTGCTGCACCTTGGTTGCTGGATTGTTTTTCTTCCATGATGCCATATTTGTAAGTGTGGCAATGTGGCAGGGCCAAGGAAGGCCTGGGTGGGGTCTTGAACCCATAACCTCCTGGGTGAAAGTCATGACCAGTCAGCCAAAGGGACATCCCAGTGGCCAAGTAGGGAACATGATCAATCGGAAGCATAGTGACCACACTGTCACATCAGGAAAATTAATTTCAGTCAAAAAACTCATGATTGATGGATAAAAGCTTTATTGAGCATTGTAGTTTGGTGGTTAAGCTCTAATTCCTTCACTCCATAATAGGGTTGTCCCGATAACCAAAATTTTGAAAAAAATAATCCTAACACTTAGTAGCCCATGTATAAAACAGAGAAAAAATAATAATTTGTGTGTATTTTATCAGCTGCAGACTTTGACTGCTTCTTCTCAGATCATGTGGAACGGGTTGCAATGATGCCGCAGCAGCAGGAGACAAAACGTACAACTTCTAAATCGTTTCAAACTTCATAGTAATAGTGCAGATGGTCATCATGACAGTATAAATATTCTGGCTTTCATATAAAGTAACTTATGCCATGTCCTCTGGGTGTTCTCCCATCACTTCAGAGTCATCAACTCGGTCCGTTTAAAAAAAAAATAATTCAGGCTCCGCAAATTAAAGTTCAGATTTAGTTCGTTTCGATGGCAAACAAGGCTGTTTTAGTCTCTTTCCTTTTGTAAAGCAATATTAGATTATAATTAATATTATTTTAGCTGTAAATGGGCCGTGCTGGACTTAATCGCTGCTGGTAAATGTGGTTTCTCTTTCAGATGGATTTTATTGAAAGTATGTCCATATATCATTTCGCCGTTTCCTACCAACAAGCCCTTTTGTTGACGCTGCTGCCGTGCTCCATCAATGAATTTATAAATTCAATTCTGTGTGTGTGACTGACTGCAGGTGTGTTGTGCAGTGCACTGCTGGTGGTGGGCGTGGCCAACAAGGAGCAGGTGCAGCTTTTGGCAGACAGATTACAGCACAACAGGCAGAATTTCTTATTCTGAATGTCTGACATACCACACACTAACATTTTCTTCTATTCTCGTCTCGTCAACGAAAACTCACGCTCCTCTCGTCATGTTTTCGTAATAAAAGAGAAACGTTTAGCTTGTCACTGTCTCGTTATCCTCTTGAAAAAAAGGGTCGTCAACGAAATAATTTTGTCTCCGTCATCGTTGACATAGACAACACTGATCAATACCCATGCTAATTAATATCTAACTAGATACAAACTAGATAGTACCTGAGAATTGATTTTTTTGACAACACTACTCCTTAATCAATTAAATGTTGAAGTGAATGCTGAACATTTTTTTCCTTTTACCCAGATCCTACTGGTGGATGCTGGGGTGGCGGAGGCAGGCAATATGCAGTAATCATGGCAGCAGCAGTTGTGGCAGCAAGCATGAAGCAAACAGCAAGGGAGGAAATGTGCAGCTTAAATAGACCACCCAGATTGGATGGGTATGTTTTATATGTAGCATGAACATTTGTGTCAGACCACATGGGATGCAGCGAAGCAGCTTGAGTTGCCTGAACTAGCAGTCGTTCCATCATTTTCTGGATGCGCAGAGTTGAGAATGCAGGTTGAAACCATGGCCATGGCCAAATCTTCTCTGCCAATGCCAAACAGCTGATTCTGTTATTGAGCCTGGTTTTGAGCTTCTGGTACCCAAGTGCTCCTTATAACTGTGAGCCTGGACCCTATAACAGCGGTCGGTTGGATTGCAGAGAAGATGCGGAGAATACTGAGTGTGTCTCAATACGTAAGTGCACTGGAACGTAGTACGCAATGCGTCCTTGCTTCTGTAGTGCACACTTTCGTGGGTAAGTGTTGACCCAAATGGAGCACAGACATTTGCACTTACCGGTAATGATGCACCAGTATTTAACCGCGACTCTCCAGCTCGCCAAAAATATCCACCAAATAAACATCCGCGAACTATAACATTAATCATTTGTAGCACGTATTTACGTCTGCTAAACTGGCTAAAAACTGATAACATGTATTGTCCTAACTGTACTACGTCGGTATGAGTTCCGCCCCTTCCCCTACATCGATAATATGGCGTCCGCTTAGTGCGAGTAGTGAATGCACTATGCACTTAAATGTAGTGTTCGAAAGTGCGCTAGTGTGCTGATTGAGACACACCCACTATGTTGATTGCTGCACTGATAGGGTAGCAGCTTCAGGTTGAAACAGTTTGATAATATTACCTGGTTTCTCCCTCACTGGAAGAACAAGGCTTGTCATTATTGGAAGCAACTTCCCTGCAGGGAGATAGGCTATGGAGGTGAGATTCTCCAACCAGCGGCAGTCCCCACAGTCTGGGACTAAACTCTATCTACCAAGATGATCCAACGCTGGCTCCAGCAGAGTTGAGTTGATCAGATACGTCCTCAAGAATTTGGGAGTGGAGAGGATGGATGACCTACCTGCAGTCCTGACCTCAACCCCATTCTACACTTGTAGAACCAGCTTGGGCCGCTGTTGGTGCCAGAGTGACCAACACAATCACATTGGTTTACTGGTGACAAATGTTGTTTGAAGAATGAGACGCCATCCCACCGCAGTGTGCAACAAGCCGGTGACCAGCATGAGCAGGAGGTGCTAGCCTGTGGATGATTCTTCCTCGTGCTTCTGAGGCCCTTGATCGTTAAATAAAGAAATTGTTAATTAGCCAATATGTCTTGTTTCTTCAGAGTTCAGTCATCCAATCTAATAAACACCACCAAACGAGTCAATAGCAGAATCAGCTGTTTGGATGAGGAGAGTAGATTAGGCAAGTTTTTCATGGACACAACCTACACACTCAAATCCGCTGCTCATCCCACAAATGCAACATTTAAAACTTAATTTACTTTTTGTGCTGAGTTTAATGCATCTTTCAGACCATGCCTCTTTTAAACTTGTTTTTAGGAATAACAAGATTGAAAAATTGGATTAACTAAAGTGAAGTCACTCGTTTTTGTTGTTAGGACTTAATAAGAGAACTAATGAACCAGGGTTACACTTGGGGTATTGATTTGTTTTAACATGAGCTGATATAAAGAGATATAACTGGTTGATGTCTGAGGTTCACCAACAGCTGCCTTATTCTGAACAATAAAATTTTTGGATTGCTTTTAATGAAAATAGAAACACAGTATTGTTCTTGTCTGAGGAGTACTCATGTTCTTTGTGTGAACAACAAAACAACAGCTTGATTTGAGTTCTCTAAATCAGATTCTGTTTACTTATATTTATAACTTAGTTAAAGATAATAGAAATAATCCATTTCCTGCCACTTGTTTCAGCATCAAGGTACTCGTGAATCCTATTTTTAAGTGATCCACATGTCACATTTGTTCATCAGATCAAAATATTAGGATATTATGATGCAGTGGAAATATATTATACTTTATCAGAGTTCTGAAGTTGTTGGAAGGCGCATTTTCTTGTATCAGCCTTTGTTTCCGTAAATTGTACAATACTTGCCGCAGCTTGTAGGATGTTGAACATAAAAATCTAATTGTGTTCGCTGACCGATTCCCTGCTCTGCACTGAGAAAGGCTTTCTTCTTTATGAGTGATGAAGATGAGTCTCTTTGTGTAACTGATCTTATTTCTCCATCTCCCTGACAAACCAGATTAGCCCTGGCAGGCGAACACTGAACAGACCTCGCTCACAGCACCGAGGATGTGTGTATGTGTGTTTTTAGCTCCGTTAGCAAGCGTGTTAGCATCGAATTGTGTAGGCGGGACCTGTGTGGGCCGCAGGGCAGCGTCTTATTGGTTGCCAGGAGCTGTATATTTTGAGTGGCGGCTCTCTAATGAGAGCCCGTGGGAACTGGGCTACAGACCTGTGGTCTAACATGGCTTCAGGCTGAAAGGCCTTCATCTCCCATCATGCAACCCATATACGCCTCTACCAGCTGTGGCTCACACTGCATTCAAGACATCTAGCAGGTGTGGGAAAAGTTTGTTTCCTCTAAGTAAGATACCTTTCAGCTTCAGTTCAGACTATAAACTGAGCAGGGATATTTGGACTCGGCTCCAGTATGGTAAATACAACAGAGGGCACATTTCTAACTCATTCTGGACAGTAAATAGATGGAAAATCCAGTTTGGCTCAGTTTTTACTCAGTAAACGCTCCTAAACATACAAAATGGCTTGGCATTCAAAAAGATGCAAACTAGGGAAACAGATCAGTAGACTATAGGACTGAAAATGACACCAAAACCCACTAAAAGTTTAGTAAGCTCCACTTTTTAGATGGATGTTTTCTGGCAGTAACAGCTGCACACATTAGTGGTCCATTTTGCTTTCCAGAGCAGTTTAGGAAGATAGATATTAGAGGAAATTTATTAACTCAGTTTTAGTGTAGTGACTACAAAATGTATGGGAATGTATGCTTTTTTTCCACTGTCTTTACTCAAGCATAATTTACCTTAGATTATTTAAGACAAAAATACATACATTGGTTTTGGAAAAACTAATGTCGGGATTGGGTCAAAGTTCACAATGTGATAGTGTTTGCAATTTGCATGTGTTGCACTGTTTGTCCACTATGTGTCTGGCCTCACAATTCTAAAAATAAATATTTTTGTTGGTATTTTAAAAGGTATTTTAGTTAGTTATTTACTGAAAATTAGTTTACAAAAAACAAACAAAAAAAAAAACTGATGGCCCATTCTGTATTTTCTCCAGTTTTACAGAGGTTATGCTGGCTGGAAGGAAGGCTGTTTTTTTTTTTTTTGTAACTTGTCTCTCTTCTTTTGCAATGCCAGTTTGATATTGTGTAAATAAATTCAATATTGAACCTTCAGTTAAAGGTGAAGTTTGTATCAAAACCAATGTCAATAACCGATAAAAATCTATGTATAATTAAAACTGTTGTCTATTCACTTTGCTAAAATAACCATGTTTTCTTTTTCTTTGAAGGAGCCATTCATATTTAGCCTACTTGCTGAGGGCCCACATACATGGCAGTTGCCATTTTAGTGCCACCATTTTTACTACGGTGTCTCTAAATGGACAAACAACTCTGTGTGTGAAGTGAAAACCCTCTTAGCTTTAAAACTGCAGTACTGTCTTTGTTTGATAGGGGCTAGAGCAACTTTTAGGGTAAGTAATGCCTTAAAGGACATAGAAGAAGACAATACACATGTACACAATTTTGAAGTAGCTACCTGTAGTGCAGTCATCGCTGCACCTGAGGCCCTCCACTCACAGATGAAAACATGTTTATGTCTGGAAGAATTGTGGCCACTGACAGCCACTGTCCATTCATATTTGTGTTTGGCATTTCAAGTCATTTCTATGCCCACTCTACCACTAGATATCAGTAATTCTTTCTCACTGTAGCTTAAAAGGAATAGAAAACACATTTAATAATGAATATTAACATTGACTGTTTTGAGGAGTTCCTTGACTCTGGTTAGTACTGATACTTGCTACTGCGATTATCGGTATGTGTTGAAAGTTGCTGCTCAGTTTTTTAGTCTGAACCAAACATAGACATTTATCGCTGATTCACTTTGCCCTCTGGGTTTTCTTTCATGTTCGTGAAGTCACTGCTGGATGAATAAGGGCCAGTACAACAGGGGATTTACAACCAGGCTTTTGCTGAAAGGAAGATCTGGGCGCATTTTCGATCCTTGAGCCACAAGCTGTGAGTAAAACCGTTGTCTGGCAATTGTCTGTTTTGTTTCGAAACATTAGTGTGTGAGCAACGGTCAAACTAGCAAAAAGTGTTAGCAAATAGCATCATTAGCTTATTTATTTCATGGCAGCAGACGTTTTCCAGCTCTGTTGGCATTGTTGTAAATTTGCCACAAGAACACCTTTTAACAGGGGCATGTACAAATATATAAGGCGAGTGAAAGATGGCAAATAACGTTATATTGGACTATGGCTGGTAAGCAGAGTGTTTACGAAACAAATACATTCTGCTGCATTCGTCATTCGTCGCTACGGGTTGCTGAGTTCACCCTCGTTTTTGGTTCTGATTCAGGCTTGAACATGTACGTCTGGATGATTTATGTTGACATTTTTTACACAGTATTTATTTTACTTTGTTTTGTTTACTGCCGGTGTTTCTATGACGGCAAAAACAGTTGATGTGAGCCTTCCCGACAAGTACTCCTGGCTGCTGACCAATCAGAGGCAGCCTGCATCGGGGGGAGGTGGGGCTTAGTGCAGAAGAGTCTCATTCTTCTGGTAGAGGCTGATCTGACGGCCTACGGAGAGGATCGATCTAAAATAAATAAAGGGGTTTGTGAAACATGCTTTATTAATTTCTGCCCTTGTGGACTTGTAAAAATAAATTAGCCTGAAATGAGCATAATAGGCCCCCTTTAAAAGTTTTTTTTCCCCTTTTGTGTAGTATTTGTGCAGCTGTGATTAAAGACTTTCAACGCTGCGTCCGCATAAGTGAAAATTGTTTACTAAAAAATATAATTGGCTGCTTTCTTTTACAAAAATTACTTACTATTTTACATTAAATGACCCCTTTAGTTGTAATAATCACTTAATTATTTCTTCAAATATATACCTTTTTCCCCCATTTATATATCTATTTGTCCAGTCTATGCCCCAGCATGGCCTCCCATCAAAAGGTTTCTAGACCCACCCCTGCCTTGAGCAGATAAAGACAAAAGTGAATTTGTTTTCGGTGATATAGCGCCTCGTGTAATATTAATTTTAATGTTAACACCAAACATGATGTGCAGCAGACAGTTCATTCCAGAATGACTGTAGAGCACAGCTTGAAATTATTTCATTTATAGAGATACAACTTTTGTAAAGATAGTGCTGAAAATGATATTTCTTTTATACAGAAACATGCAGTTTAAATGAGGTCAAGGATAATCTGGAGCATACAGGACTCAATGTAAATAAAAAATGTCTCGAGCGCTCGGTTGTTATTGAAAAATTCTGAAGTCATGGTATTGTTCAGCCACTATTTATCAATATTGTACTCACATTTAAACTAGACATGAATAACACTGTGTGCAGATGACCTTAAAAAGGTAGAAAAAGACATGAGTGCCACGTTGGAGCTGAAACATTGATGTTTAACTCTGTGGATACATCATCTTAATTCTAAACCAAGGCCTTTTTTTCTCCTCACACTTAAATAGAGACTTAACAGACTGTAGTCCCACAGTCTTTGGATATTTGCTGATGGTAATACTTATTCTCCAGCTTTGTCCAAAGTTTATCAAAAGAAGTAAAAAGAAAAAAAAATTACAAAAACGTGATACTTTGTGTAAAATGTAAATAAAAACAGATAAAATGGTTTGAAGATCTCTAAAATTTGTCATAGATTGATCATAGGTATGGATGCAGCCTTCTTTGAATAATTACAAATGATCATCAATGGTAATCAGCCCTCTTTTGATGGTTGACCCTGCAGTTACTATAGAAACCACACCACACAAACACAATAACAGGGGATGCTAATTAGCTGTGCGTATGTGCTTAATTTCATTTGAGATGAGTGTGAGGGTTCTGTAGTCGGCAGAGCATTAGTGTGCTTGCATTAATGTGAGAAGATCGTGTTGCACATATTAAGCCAATGTCCCATGCGTGTCTCAAGCGTGTGTGACTGTGTTTTACTGTTTCTGTGCTATGACTGCATGCTAAAGGTGCAGTCACTCAGTTGAAAGCAATATTTTTCCAAAGGGCATCATGGCAACAGATGTTCAGAGTAGAGTGTATGTCTGTTCACACCATGCTGGCGTCTCACACACCTAAATTCGAAGCTCTCTTCTGGAAGTGAAGTGAATTAGAAGTGATGCAAAGTAGTTGGCTTTCTGTCAAACCTCCAGTTCTCGCTGCGATCTTTTTTGAAATGTCAGTATAACCCATTAGCCAATCCACGTAGAAACCAAGCAGGTAACGTTTAGCTCGGACGAAATATAATGTTTCGGAAAACCAAACATAAACCAGTGTGTTTTCACCGTCCTTTGTGAATTGCGCTGAAGAAGATGAGACGAGATTGCATAATTATTGGAGCATCAGTAATTTAAATACAGCAGGGATTTTCTTTCACATCCACACATACCCCGAGGTGTTTCTCTAAATCAGTCAGTGCATTAAATGTGCAGAAAATTTGGTTCATAGACACTTGCCTAAGGAGAATAGATAAAATGAGCTGAAAATCAACATTTTTTAAAAACAATGAAGGGTGGAGAAATGAAGGTGACAGTGGCTACGCTTACATGATGTTTTTGAATTCGGAATTAATTATAACAAATTAAATAATTTGGAATTAAATTCTTCTTCTTCAGGTTAACATGGAAATATTGATTCAGAATTAAGGTTTACATGGTTACACATTTTCTTAATTCTGCTTTAGATCCTGGTGTCGGGAACGGTTCTGATTGGTTGGGGGCGGAAGTGACGTACATATCTACCAGAAGTTAAAAAAAAAAAACTCTGCTTCCTGCCTCGTTTCTTAGCGACTACATCATGTAAAAATGACATAATAAAAAACATTTTCGCTTGATTTGGATTCTACTTCTGAAGCAGCAGCTAGTCTTTAGTATATTACCTCACTTTCATGTGAATAGACTCGGTTTGAGTCCGTTTCATTCTGGCGGCCAGCACTATGGTCGTCATGGCGACAGGACAAGGGAACAAGCATGCACAGAATGACCGGAATTAACTTAAAGCGGAATGAAGGTATATATATGATAGAGGATGGTAGAGGAATTATTTAATTCGGAATTAAAAGTGGAATAAACCAGCCACTTACTTCGGAATTAAGTTTAATTCGGAATTAACATTTTCATTCAGAATTAAGTGTTTACATGGTCATTTTTCATCTCTTTAAAGCGGAATCAACTTTAATTCCGAATTAAAGAGGAATTAAAACTGTCATGTAAACATGGCCAATAAGGAAGTTTAACCTTAAACCTACACCTTGAATATTTAGGTTTTCTTTAAAAGGATGCATGTTTGACACCCAGCACAACCATTTCCATTTTAGTGGAACAACTGGACATCTGTAACATTTGATGGGATAGTTTTATACTCCTTTTGCCAGAAAGATAGATGCTTTTTTAACTTTGTCCTCTCATAGGAAATCACAGGTTAGTTTTTCCCAGGTGCTCCAGTTTCCTCCCAAAAACACACACATGTTAGGTTAGTTGGTGAATCTGACCATAGGTGTAGTTGTCTGTGATTGCTGCAGTTTCCTGGAGATACCCTGTCTCTCACCCTGCTGTCCAGAACTTGCTCCAGGACTTCCTAAATAGCCTGAACAGGATCAAGTGAATACAGCTGGGATCTGTGACTTCTGCGCTGATAGGTTTTAGTTTTGGTCATATTTCTGTAGACTGAATAAGTCTTTAAGAAAAAAAATCAGGCAGCAATAAGACACTGAAAAATTAATCTATTTTTAGATGCTTGTCAATGTCAATGATGCATTCTTACTAATACCTATAGTAGCAATATGAGTTTGACAAATGGCTTATTATATTAGTACTAACTTGCTAATGACCTGGCAGACATAAAGGGACTAAATCTATCAAGGTAGAGTTTATCTACATGCTGCAAAGGAACACACTGAGTTGCAGTGCATTAGTAAAATGAGACACCAAAGCATTGAATGTTTACAGTAAAACAAGCATTTTTACTTCTACTCTGGGGGATCTGAAACATGATTCACACAAAATAATGAAAATGTTGGGTAAAACTTTGGCTGGAAATTTTCCATTCTGCCTGCATGTGCAGTGATAAAATACTGAGTAAAGTCTAAAGAAAGCATTTGGGAATGGAAATGAAATATCGCATAAGGAATACCAAAGAAAAGTTTCTTTCTTTGTATAATTAAGATAAAATAGATAACAGAGGATGCTTGTCTGATCACCTCAGGTTAGCCATTAATGTGGTATTGACAGCTGTTATCTTGATGCTGTTAGAAGTTGATCAGAAACACTGTACTGATGAGATGGTGCTGATCATCACACACTTCACAATCTTTCATTCCGAGGTTGTAACAGTCTACCAAATAAATCAAATATAGGGAAAAACCACAAAGAATGCTCAGAATGAGGTCATAAGGAAAGTTAGAGCATTTAATCCTTCATATCTAAGACTTATTTGTTAAAATAGTTTCCTAAAATCAAAACTTTTTCTGGAAACATGAAATAAAAACTATTTCAGAGGTGAAATCTTCAACTTATTTTTTTTTTTTATTTAGATAAAATATCTTTAAAATGTTGTGAAGTCACATCAGGTCTGAATGGCTTAAATGTTAACGTAAAATAACGTAGACACAGAGTACAGATGGAGAAGCTGATGTAGTGTTTTGTATTGTTAATAGTTTAATGAGCAGCATTGAATGAAAAGGCTGTCAGAGGTCACCTGACAAACGGGAGGAGGCGATCCATCATGTCCACACCTGCCCAATCAGACGCAACGACCGCAGCACCGCCCACTGTCACCTAAACGTTGATGTTGTTCCACTGATTGGCTGACCTGCTGGCATGTTAATTAGCCACTTCTCTCTGCACAGCAATTAAATCTGATTTACATACTTAAAAGCTCCATTCAAACAAACAAACCCCCTGTGGCAGAAGTGACCTCTGTTGTCATGGCTACAGTGCTGATAATCAACCATTACCTTTGATTAAAAGCCAATTCAACATGCAGCTTCAGTTGCGATAGATGTATTCAGGCATCAGATCTGAGGATTTGAACTAAAATATTGTGGGTTAACTGTTTGATATTGATTACCTGATAACTGAAGGTTCTGCCTCCCTTTCTACTTTTAGAAACTCACGGAACCACGAGAAAACCTGCAGTCTGTGCAAATTTTTTTAAAGTTTAGAAAATTGTAAAGAAAAAACAAACAAAATGTCAAATTGGTTCAGAATTTGATACTTTAAGTCATTTAGGTGATCTTTATGTGTTCTCTTATTTAAGTCTTTAGATAAAAAAGGTGGAGTGTTCTCTCCTGGTTGGGAGTGGGGTCCTGCCACTGTGGAACAGTTCAAGTATCTCGGGGTCTTGTTCACGAGTGAGGGAAGGATGGAGCCGGAGATTGATAGGCTGATCGGTGCAGCGTCTGCAGTGATGTGGACTCTGCATCGGTCCGTCGAGGTGAAGAAGGAGCTGAGCCAAAAGGCGAGGCTCTTGATTTACCGGTCGTAGTGACCGAAAGAACGAGATCACGAATACAAGCGGCTGAAATGGGTTTCCTCCGCAGGGTGGCCGGGCTCTCCCTTAGAGATAGGGTGAGAAGCTCGGTCATCCTGGAGGGGCTCAGAGTA
>JBBBVU010000007.1:4812523-4826784 GCA_037177055.1 Atherinosoma microstoma | reverse complement strand
GGGGGAGTTGTGTATTTACATGCAAACTGCATCTGCTTCTCCCCGACACACACACACGCGCGCGGAGCCGGAGCAGTGAACACCGCCGCTGTGGTGGATTCCCGGTCCCTTCGTCGAGATTTTATGTCTTCCGAAACCTGACCTTTGACCCCGTTTCCCACCGCCCCAAACCTCTTTGTCTCAATGTATCATGTTAAACTGTCTTCATATGAAAACCTCCATATGACTAAGAAGCATATGAGCCGAAACCCAAACCCCGCTCACGTAACCACATTTAGCTGCGAGTGATATGAATTAACTTATCATTTACTCCATGTGAGAGGAAGGAACAGGGAAGGGACGAAGGAGTGAAATGGCTGTTAAAAGATCAAAACAAGAAGGAAAAGGGAGGATTATGGGATCTAAAGTAGACATGGGTCAGAGATATATTTAGGTAGGCTCACAATAACTGGATGACATGGTGGTCATTTTTTGGCCCGCTTTGAAGCAGATTTCAACCTTCTACGAAAACAGTAGCTCCACGACAGTCTGAGGTTCAGTTTGTGGTCAGAACCCACAAACCTGCTCGTGAAGACTCCAGTTTCTGCTAACATAAACGTATATTTATTCTCCAGTAGAAGGGCTTGAGGTGGGGATACTCTCACTGAGGTTTGCGGCCAGTTCAGAGGCTGTCACTCGAGCTCTCCCCGCCGCGCCAGGGGGGGTTTGAGGTTTGAAACTCAGCTCTGGGAGTCTCCGCTGCCTCCTGTAATTTGGAGACAAATCTGTCCAATTTTGATCGTCCAAACAAAAACATGCTCATCCACTTCCAGGTGGTGGGAGTGGAAGGGTTAGTCCGCGCGGAGAGGGAGAGGATGGCGAGGGAAAAAGAGGAGAGGGAGGTCGTACAGAGCCCGTTCTGCACATTTCTGCGTAAAAATTGGAGATCTGAGCGAGCCGTGTCGTTAATGGCCGTCATTAAAAAGGGAGCTGGTGGAGTGGAAATGGGTTTGGTGTGTGTGAAATGAAATCACACACACATGCACACATTTACATCTCTGCTCGGCAGGAAAAGAGGCGTCCACGCTTCAGATTTCCCACCTTTCACGGCAGATTTGCCCTCTTTTTCAACTCAGGTCTAAGAGAAGTGTATGAATAAGAAAACCAAACACTTACTGAACAATAATTATTAGAACTCCAGACATAAAAAAAAACACATTATTGAACGCTTTGTCAGGTTTTTCTCTCAAGTGGCATAACCAGTTAGGAGAGAATGTGTAACACATGAGTCATGTTTGTGGCATCTAGTTTGGGTCCTGTCAGAGAATCAAGTCTGAGAAGATTTCTGAAGAAAGATTCACATCGTCCGGTTTTTATGGCTTGGTTCAGTTATCAACTCTCCATAAACATAAATCTGTCTTTTAAGACTCTTAACCGTCCAAACTAAGCAGTTTCTAGAGCTTTCTCATTGCAATGTCTTTGAAAACAGCACAGCTAAAATGTGTCTTTTATTAACTATATCAGTTATAATGGCATTAATCATAAGAAGTTTGAAGGAAAAGTCTCATTTCTTTGGCTACCTGCTTAAATCCAGTTTTAAGGTTTATACAGGAGTCCACAAAGGTGGACAAATTGTTTTATTTTTTCCCAAAAAATCTACATATGAGCTTGAGGAAGATTTTTTCTCCTTATAAACGCATGAATCCCACCCATGTGCGGTCTCCTGTCGTCATCCTCCCGATCCACATGCTTTCAGCCTTTACTTTTGGATAAAAGTGATTTCTCTTTGCAAACTCGACCTGCGACTGAGATGAAAGTTGCTGAATTTTAATCAGATTGTAGTTAGTTCAAAGGGGTTGATATATTTGGCAAAATTTAAGCAACTTTTGGTTTAACAATCTGGTATATTTTGTCCCTTTCAATCATTTCTATTGTTTTTGTTGTGAAAAATAGCTTCATTTTTGTGATTTCATGAGCAGAAAACATGGCTTCCAAGCCTAAGGTTCAGAGGCTTCACATAAATCAGTGTTCTGAAGTCTGAGGAGGTGAAAACTTCTGACTTTTATGTTTTAAAAAAAAAAAAAAGACACATCTTCATGCCGTACAGATGAAGCTGAAAGCTACAAGGAGGGTGTAAAAATCTCTATAAAGCAACTTCATCATTGAGGAAACCGCCTCTGCTCATATGCACAGCGTTTCATTTCAGACTCTACTTCATTTTGAATGCAAGACGATGAGAAAGGAGCGCTCCATGTGTTTTTCCTGATATATTCATTTCTTTTTTCCTAAAAAATAAAATAAAATCCGTAACCCAACTTCTCCATGACTCCTTCAGCTCTTCCAGCTCATGTCGGTGTGTCAGCGGGAACTGTGGGAGACACTGTGGGCTCACGTCACAGAGGTTTACATCAGCCCTAAATGTGCGACGCACTGTGGTTCCTCTGTAACGAGGCCGGGAGTCGCGGGGGAACTATGCTGTCGCAGCACGTCTGTGTTGCTGTGCAGGAAAGGATATCTCGACCTGATGGTGGTGCTGGGGATAAAAAAATAAATAAAATCCACTCTCTTCTGCCCCTTTAAGCAGCTGAAAGCTGTGACAGCAGTTAAAACTGATGCCATCGATGTGGTTTCTCCTGTTAGAAGCAGGAAATCTCCGGTGGGGGATCATAAACATGCTGCTAATTTCATGCAAATTGCAGCTGCAGGGGTGAAGATGCTTTACTGTCAGACAGATGGACAGATCTTTGTTTCCTGCCATAAACGGAGCTAAACGCACCGTCACTGAGGCTTGATTGATTCTTTTGGATAGAAACGAGGGTTAAAAGCAGATAATGCTCGCGATCTGAACACCAGGTGTCATTTCACACCACCATACTTCCTCTTATGTACTCATATTAGATGATGGAGCTGAGGGATGAAACATTAATTTTAAAAAAGAAGTTGAAAATGTCGATTCGGGTTCCTGAAGAGCATGGCGACAGCTTCAGAGGTTTTTTATTCGAGATATACATCTGCAAAAACCTTTAATCCTGTTTCAGAGCAACCAAATGCAGCAGGCATTTGTCATGTTATCTTTTTTAAATGTTTTTTTTTCTTTTTACATTCAGCTTTAAGAGTTGCTGCAGTTTCAGCTAAACATTTTCAGAATATCTACTTTTTCACCGTCACCATTAAAGGCCAGACTCTCAAATGCATTGTTAATAGTTTACTAAATGAATAAGCTACTGGTTTATTTAAAAGGAAGACTCGCAAAAAGGAACAAATACAAGTCAGTGAGTCAAATAGGTAGAATAAAAAACTTGTTTTGATCTCTTCTTTTTAGATAAAGCTGTGAAAATGTCCATTAATATGAAATTATTCATTAATAACACAGTTAAGGTGGAGAAGTTTTGTGCTGATTGAAGATGACAGTAGCCTCAGTCTGTGTTTGTGCAGGGTCGATGACGTTTCTGTGATGAAAACAAGGGTGAAAGGATTTTGGTTTATCTTATTTGTTTTTGGATTGTCTTCTAATTTAAATTGTTTGCTTCAAAGATCTATCTGTAACATAAAGATCGACTCATGAGATCTACCGTAGCCTCTGCCTTTTTTATCTCCATCACAGATCAGGAAATATCTCAAAGCGTTTGAAAATGGAAGCTTTAACCGGAGCTCCAACTATCAATTAATCCACAGTTTATTTTCATGATACATTTAAAAAATGATGTCGGGGATTATTCACAATCTTTACTCTTCAGTCTGAAGATAATTTCCCAAACGTTGGAACAATTTAAAATCCTTAAACACAATTTTTTTGTCTTTTGAGACAAAAAATGTACAATCTACAGTTTTGAATTTGCAAATTTTGTTTTAATAAAGGATTTTTTGCCAAAACACATGAATCACTACATTATGAAGATGATATTTGAGCCCTTTCTACAGTACATTATCTATTCTCTGTTGGTTTTATGTTGCTGTAACTGCAGTTTTAAAGATACCTCTGTTGCGCTTTAGAAGCTTATTCCTTCTCGTTTACAGCCTCTGTACACATTTACTTGATTACTTTTATTCATGTTGTTATCCATGGGTTTATTTTTGGTCAAATCCTAATGTTAAAGGCAGGATTTGCCTCGAAAGATCCGGCTGGTTTGATCTGGCAAGAGCTGCAACTCTGATGTAAATGTTTAAATTGAAGACGGATTAAAGGGCATATCCTGCACTTTTTGGTTTCCATTGTGATACACCCGTACTTATACATAAAGTTACAAATATGTTGCTTTGGATTAAAAAACAGTCATCTGATGACATCTGATCATCAGTCTGTACCAGTCTGCTGTTCATCCACCAGCTACTCCCATAAACCCCCTCAGCTGCTGCTACTGCCAGAGTCTCAGTGTGTGGATCAGAGGTTAGCAGATCTTGTCAGTAGAAGGTCACATGTTTGATCCCGGTACCAGTTAGTCCTGCCACAGCATCCCAGAGAAAGGCTTTGAGGATAACTGTGACTCCACAGGCAGAAGAATAAAAAGACTGAAACTAGTCAAACCTTTGAACCAGTGAGTCAGCGTGTATGCATTTCCTGTCAACAGTAAAAGTGGACGTCACATTCTTTACCTTTTCACCACCTGATGACATTCACTACAGCTGGGAGGATGTTTGCAGAAGGCGTAGCACGGTGACAAACTCTACACCTGCTGCCTCGTGGACATAGTTGTCCGGACTGAGTCATGAGCTTATCGGTGTATTTGTACGAAACTGTCTAATTTCTGATGTCCAGACTCTTTTTATCCGACTCTTGTGGACTTGTTCTTGTGTTCCTGCATGAATTCATTTAACATGGAAGACGATGACGAAAGTTTTGAACTATATCCAGCTTTTATTTCAGGTTACTTTCTTGGAAATCATCATTTCCAACGTTACATTTCCCTCTACAGTTTGTGTTCGATAGAGACCAACCATAAAAAAAATGACTCGTCATTTCATATCTTTTAATTACAGGAAAGATTTTAGAAAAATGAATCACTCCAGATAATTGTTATTTGGAAAGGGAGTGTTGCTGCAGGGAAATTTCATAACAACCCTTTACTCTCAGGGCCCTTTATGATGTTTTTAAAAGGTTATGCTACAGAATAATGTAACAATTTGACATGATTCATAAGATGGAAACCCATTCAGGCAACGTTGTATTAGTATATACCAATGTCGGTGTTTTTGCTTTGGATGGCTCCTTTTTTAAATTTTTACAAATTCACTTTTCTGTGTTTCAGTTTTTTCAGATTCTTCATGCCGTCTGCTAACAGAGCCTGTTTTTGTATATTCATTTTATTATTTAAATGTTAAACCAGACAGTTGCTGGAATGATATTCTCTTGAATACTTTGGAGCTCTTTGCATTACCCACATCATAGCACCTGCACTGAGTTAGTGCTGCAGATGTGCAGGTTGATGTATGACGATGATGAGATTCTAATAGTGAATAAAGAGGTGCCGCATTTAAGGAAAGCAGGTTTTTCCAGAACTTAAAGCCGAGTTTGTTTCTTTCTGCGAAACTTCCACAGAAACGTGAACACACGAATGTTCGAACTCTGTCGTGTTGTGTAAACTAAACTAAAAAATGAAAAGAATCAGTTTGTATTGATTAATAAACAATTAAAACAGTGAGGTCACTGAAGATCTTCACTTCAAATAAATTCAAAGAACACACACAGGTGGTGTGAGGAGGAGTGTGCGAGTGCGTGTGTGTGTTTGTGCGAGCTGATCTGATCAAACAATGGAAGTGAATGGAGTCATTTGAGTGAGCCCTATTGTATTGGATGGCAGACAGACCACACACACACACACACACACACCCACATACACATACACATTCTGGTTTGTCCATGTGAACCGTGCACATCCTGTCCATCTGAGATCTGAGAACATCAAAGCATCTTTTGATTCTCTGGGTGTGTGTGTGTGATGTTTAATTCAAGCCAGGTCTGCAGTGTGTGAACTCAAAATGCCGGACATTCTGGTTGCTCTTGTTCGTGCGAGACACGCACACACACCTGCAGTGTTGGACAGAAACTTTCCGGACTGGTTTCCAGTTTGGCGGCCTGCCGCCTGCTGTGTGTTGCCAGATTTTTGCAGAATGGTTGTCATATTTTCATGGTTTGTAATTGGTCTCGCAGCGTTGCTGAGCTCGTTACCACAATTAAAAATGACACCGGGGATTATTCAGGCTTTTATGTAACACAGATGTCTTTCTGTGCCTGCCACACACACACATTTCATTTCACTTAAAAGTCATTTTGTGGAGGAAAAAGTGGTTCCTGTATTAGCTTAATTAAACAGAAACTAACTAATAACATGGAGCATGGCTGAGAATTCTTTATAGCTGCATGTGTTTGTGCACAATGTCAGAATATGTTGATTTTCTTTATTTACTATGTGATGTGTTCTTTTTGTGGGGAAAGGATTAATAGTGAACAGAACGCACGTTTGCATTTCTTTATTCCATCGATGTTACATCAGTGGGTCTGTTGTCATGGAGATGAGGGCAGTTGTGTTTGATGGGATGGGCCGACAGGCGGGATTGCTGGTGGCTGGAATCTTTAGCTGCGCTCAGTCGTGCAGCAGGAGGTGATGGCTGCAGATGCACCGGGGAGTTTGAACAAGTTAAGCAGTTCAGGTCAGAGGATCTTTAATGTTTAACCAGCTCGCTGGATCAATTGACAAGGTCAGTAGTCCAGTTTAGTGCTTTACTGTGTACGTTCTGAAAAGGTCTTGTAAGTATTTCTGCCCTCTTTTTAAGGATACATCATCATGCACTTAAACTCAACATTTTTATTAAAGCTCATTTTGCTTTTCCTTCACGTTTTGCAAACTAGAGGCTTTTCTTTCCGGACTATGCTTGATTTAAGATTTTAATATGTGCTGTTTGGTCTGGAGTTAAGGTAATGTCATTGTTGAAATGTTTTTTTGTTTTTTTAAGCTTTGCTTTAATCATATATACATAAATGCTCTCATAGCATAATTTTATTTGTTTTATTTCAAGAAAACCACTTATTCACTAATTCTTATTTCACGTTTCCCACGTATTCTGCAAAGTACCAAGGAGTGTTTTTTCGCAGTCATGCTGGATTTGACTACATTATTCATTGTTTGTGCATTTTTTAAGCTTTCCTTAAATGTTACAAACATTTTATACAAATGTTTAAAATGGAGGAAACAACCTCTAAGTTGTTGTACTTTTACCGGATGATTTGCAAACCCTGGTCTCCTGGTCGTGTTTGATTTAGGGTTTTAATATGTGCTGTTTTGTGTGGAGCTTGGACAATATTGTTAAAATGTTTCATCAAGCTTTCCTTTACTTATAAATCCACACAATGCACACGTGATATAATTTAATTTGTTTTATATCAAGGAAACATTTTAATTATTAAGTCTTTTTTCATGTTTTGCACACAAGTGAGGAGTTATGTTTCACAGCCATGTCTGATTTAGTTTAAGTATTTAATTACATGATCTAAAAAAAACAGTGTCTTTTTTTTTAAAGCTTTCCTTAAATGCAATACACGTCATCCACATTTATATTGAAGAGGCAACCTTTTCAAACTAAATAATTTTGTACTTATACCGCACATTTAGCAAAATAACGAGTGGATCTCTTCATCTAGAAACATTCTCAGTATGAATAAATGATATATCACAGATATTGTGGTGGTTTCACAACATTTTTAGGGCAACTAAATACAGTTTGTTGTTACTTGATTTATTATTTAAGGCAGCAAATATGAACAATGAGAAATAAGAATGAACATTTTCACATACTGTAGATTGCAGTGTTGATGTCCTCGGTCGAAACGGCGCGGTATCGATTCTGATCTTTAAATATTTGTCAGTTTTATCTATTTTTTGATTCAGATAAAAGTTAGAAAAAAACACATTGTTTTTTTTCCTATTTTAAGCCACATATCTGAAAAGCGTAGAAGAAATTGTGGCAGAAAAAAAGTGTAGAAACTTAATTCAATCCAAATGTGCTTTTTTTTTAACAAAAATAACAACTAATAAAATCTTTAAATGGTTTGTAATTCCTAAATTTGTGGATAGTTCCATGATTTCTTTGTCCTAAATCTGCGAATGTAAGAGTTTTTGCAAGCTGTGGAATGAATGCAACACGGTGGAAAAGTGATAAGAATAAAGACCTGCTTGGTTAAATTGCTTGGCTTATTTTCAGAAGATTTTAAAAGTGTCATCTTCATATTAAAAGGAGTTTAGCCCAGAGAACTGGTAAATGTGACATCCTGGAGTAAAAGGTGGGATACTGACATGGAGATCCATCCACATCAGGTGACAAGGCCGTTATGGTTGCTTTGTGATGTACAGATGAGCGCTGTTGTCTGAACTCACCCCCTCGCTCTCTCCCTTTGTCATGTCTATTGTAAGTCTTTGTCTCTCAACGGGTCCAGCAGCAGACTCAGCGGCTGTGAGCATCAAACAGTCGCTGGCTTTTCCTTACACATGGAAATGTTACTGTGCTTCCTGCAGCCACGGGGCCGGGGCCTCCTCTTTGTGCCCAAACATACACTCATGCATGCACACACACTCACACAGTGAGGCTGTGTTGGTGAGAAAGTTTGAGTCTGTGGGAAAAAGACCAAGCTGGACGATCTCTAGCTCCCCCCGTCCCCCTGAGGACACGACACACACATCTGCACACACCACATGTGAACAAACATGCTAACATGAATCCATGCACATCAACAAACAGGAACTCACAGATTTTTTTCCCTCTTCACATTTTGACCCTGTTTTTTTTTTTTTTAACATCGAACTTTTCTCACGACCCAACATGTTCTTTTTTTAAAACTTCCCAAGTTCAATGCTGGAAAAGCAAACTTAGCTGATGTTACCTGAGGCTTCGAACTACACAAACCAAACTCACCTGCACTTTGTTTGTGCTGGAACAGGAATAAATCGTTGGAAATGCAAACTCCCGTTTCTATTTATATCCAACATGAGTTCAGACTCCACAAGCTGCTGGAAAACATGAGCTTGGTTGTATCTCACAACGCTGAGTTTATTTCAGTGTCTGAAAGTGAAAACAGCAACAAGGAGGTTAAGATGCCGGTAAAGATTAAGATTCAGTGTAATGCTGCGAGTGTTGGACTGTGTTTGGGTCACATGCACGTTTTCACCATTCCCATGTGGATTTTACAGATTATTTCATCTCTTACATCTATATTTTTATTCTTTTTCTATATTGTTTTCAGAGATATCAACTTAACATTGTAAACACTTATATTGTTGCAGCCTGCTGCAGATAACCTGACAGATTTATGTTGTTTTGTTAAACATACTTTTGCCAAATTTAGGTTATATTTTGTTTCCTGCACAGTTTGGCTGCTTTCTTTAAAAAGAAAATGTGCAAAAATAAAAAAAATTAGCACTTTTCTCTCCTAAGTTCATATGGACTCACTTAATTGTATCAGCATTAGTTTAGTTTAGATCAATAAAGCATCCTTTCAAAAACAATTCAGTTCTGAGGTTAAGCCGGCATCATGTTTGACCAGGTAACTTTCCTCTGTGGTTTTTGTAACATCATCTAAGTGTTTGTATCACAAGATCTGAGCCAAAGATTTTATTTTCAGAGTTTTGTGCTGCAGCTTTTCTGCTCTAAAACATTCTCCTGATTGTAACTACACTGTCACTGCAAGTTCAATAAAACTTCCCAGAGGAAGAACAGTGTTTAATAAGTGTAGAAAAGTGACATTTCCGTTTTTTTCCAATTACCTCTGCTGCTTTTTTCCACATTGTCTCCATGTTTTGTATGTTAATGAACTTCATGTGCAGTCCAGTCTCATGAATCTGAATGCTGTCACTTTAACAGGTTGAAAAAAGCGATAATGTTATGTTTGAAAAGTTTGTTGCACATCAGAATCATTTGAGTAAATCCTCAAAACGAACATTTTCTCATAAGTCAGAGAAAGAAATGATCCAAATTTGTAATTAGAAGGATAAAACAAGAAAGGAAAAACTACACGTGTTTATCCAGAGCCCTTGTATCTCCTGCATGTATCTTGATCGCATGAAGCTTTGTCTTGCAGCTCCCGGTTTCTGTTCACCTGCTGGCAAAACATGAGGTCACTGTTTTGAGTCTGTGTACAGGAAAAAACCGCAGCAGTCTGGCGGTTAAACCTAGAAACTATAAGTAGTGTGCCATATTATCAGCTTTTATTGCATTTTACAAATTCTAAATCAGATCAATTAAATTTAGAATTCATTGATCCAAACATCAGTTTACGTCTACATGTCGGTGCGACTGTGGTGTGTTTGGGTTTTGTTCTGCTGGACCGACATGTTTAATGCTGTATTAACAGACTGGATATTAGCTGGTGAACATTTTTTTTTGCTCCGTTTCCACGGTTACGTGTAAAATGCCACAGGGGCAGAGGGCAGAGGTCAGTGATTTGGGTTATTTTGCAGCTCTAGAGGAAAACGTGAGAAAACAAACACACATACTTTACCTGTACACACACACAAATCCCATGCACATTCACACCCCTCTTTTACACACACACATTTACAGTCTTCTGGGGGTAATTAAGTGTTTGTGTGGCCCAGCAGGCCGTAGAGCACCCAGCAAAGAGGACGATAGCAACAACAGCATCAAACATTTGCTGCTTTTAGCTTCACAGTTGCTGTTTTTCTCAGTTTTATGGCCGTTTGGCTGCAGCAGCTGTTTCAGCCTCCTACCACCTGATCATTCACTCCTTCAGCTAATGATGAACTCACAACCTTTTGGCCTGAAGACAGAGAATTCACTTTTATAAATCTTTTGGCATGGATGTAAAACAAGAACAGTATTTCAAAGATTTACGATTTACTTTGCACAGATAGTTTTTCTAAATAAGTCAGTTGTTTCACATGTAAACAAACTGTCGGCGTCGGCTCAGCTTTTCTTGTTGATGGGGGAACTTTTTTGATGGTAGTAAAAAGACTGCACAAACACAGTGGTTATCTGGCTGTTTGAGATCTAGGTTATTTAAAAAGTTTGTAATTTGATCCACTGAAAGGGGAGGAGGTCATTTTCATGCGTCGTAAACATTAACCTTTATTTGCACTGGTAGTCCCATTGAGACACGCAGTCTCATTTACAATAGGGACCTGTTTACCTAGCCTAACATGCATTTCTTTGGATGGAACAGAACTACAGGATAATATTGTTTCTGCACAACAAGCCCAATAGTCAAATCATACCATGCGCAATGTCAAACAAGTAGGAGGAATGCACTCCGTCATATACTATGAGGAAAATTTGAATAGGTATCATATTTCAATGTCCAATAAACATAATTCATGCAGATTTAAGGAACTTTGGAAGCACTGAGGTATATTTATAACTTTAATTACAGAACATATGGCTAGTTGCAAATGAGTGACCTGCATGCTCAGTTTCACTAAGCAAAACGAAAGGATGATGTTAACCAGAAACAGGTGTTCTGCTGACTCTGTTTTGCAGTTGTTTCCACAACACAAGGCAACATGACTTCATTTGTTTTATCCATTTATAATTTCCATTGTTTGCAAAGAACGGCAATGATATTTTAATCTTGGTTTGCCAGGGACGAAGGCAAGGGGTAGCCTGGGGGGAGGTCTATGAGTGCATGACCATCTCTCTGAAAGCTGCTGATATAAAACAAAACAAAAAAGAAACCTAAACTAAATGGGACTAAAGAACGGAGGAAATTATGTCATAGATAGAGTTCATAAATCTCATGGATTTTCAATGAAATAATGCTAGCAGAAGATAAAGACCTGGAAAACGGATCAGTTTACACCCTCAAAAGGTTACTATCTGACCATAAATAGAATGAAATATAGATTAAATAAACGTAAAACAAAGAGGAATGAAATTAAATCAAATTGAAGAAAACTAAAATAAAATTATAGACAAAAACCTCAGTAAAATACAAGCATATATCAGAAAGTAAAACTAAAATTAAAGGATAAATATCTTATGTGCCTAATTCTGTACTTGCAGAAAATTAGAAAATAAACTCCTGATCGTAGTTGATCGTAGAATTCTTCTACATGGTCATTTTTACCCTGACAAGTATGACAAGACAGTGTGAGATTGAGTCAATGGTCTGAGCTTGGACCCCCGTAAATATTTTCTTGCTCCGCCCCTGCTGAAAGTGGATAAATATGGATACAGCTGAGCCGTTATTAGTCAGCCGGTGTTTCCCGCTAACTTCTGTATGAAGTATGTGATTCCTCTCAACCTCCTTCTGAGTTCAGTTCAACCAGTTTATAGTATTATGGTTACTTTAATTATTTATTATTGTTTTTGCATTTTTCAAATATTGCGATATATCTGTCAGAGATTTTCAGCATCATTATAAATCTGATGCCTATATTGGTTGATATAATTCCTCTGGTATGTGATGTGTTTTATTCTGTGTGTATGTGTGAGCAGAGGATGTGCTGTAATGTGTTTTTAGTTTATTAATGTGGTTATTGGGTTGTGAGCAAAACAAGCTACTACAGGAACTCCAAGCGTTGGTTCGTTTAATGTCAAAGGATGACTTCATATAAGGCCCATCTTCTCTCCATCGCCGAATCACTCTGTAGGAGACCTAATAGGCTCAGGAAATACAAGCATTTACTCCCACACACACACCAGCCATTTACATTAGTGTTGCAGCATTCAGGGAGTAAAGGGAAGGAGGGCATCTACACTTCCTGCTCCTCTGTGTGTTTCCAAATCAAGGACAAGAGGAGGATAAAATAAAAAGATTAACCTCGTCGGCCTGTAGCAGAGAAACTCCTCCAGCACCAAACAGTGTGTGTGTCTGAGAAGATTTACTGCCAAGAAAGAAAGAAAAATGTGTGGAGACAGAGAGAAGAAAGAAAAAGAAGAGAGGTGAAGAAGAAAGAGCTGATATCAGGAAGAGTCTGGCTCAGACGTGGCGTTATAAACACCAGGCGAAAAGTCCGTTTCTGAGTAAAAACATTCAGATTGAAAAGCAGAGACGGCATTCTGCTGGGAGGCTGCGAGGTCAGAGGGAGTCTGCTGCTTACTGTATAACCAACAGGATTCTTACCTCAGGGCCTGAACCCGTCTTGTATGAAATATTGTACATTTATAGTCTTAATTTGGCCATGTTATCTTTGCACTACTTAACCACTGGTGTTCCTCAGACAGGCTGTAAGAGATGGATTATGCAGTGGATGAAGTTGGGCCAATACTGGCCATGGTGGCAAAAATAGTTGATGGAGAAATGAAAAAAGACTTCTTGCTTATGGATTACAGCAGAGTAACAGTCTAATGCTACATTTCAATCAAAAGTTCCTGGTACTTTAAGGCCCAATCCCAACTTTGGCCCTTAAGAATAGTGGCCAATTTGTAAAATTGTGTTAGGTTTTAACACCAAAGTAAAGCCAAAAACCCCAGGACTGCTTGAATTTATTGTTGCTCCAATTTTTATTTGCGGTTTATGAGCCCTTTCAGGTCGAGGCCTATCGAAGAGCCGGATTTTGTTTTTCTCTCTTCTTGATCAGCAGTCGTTTCAGGGAATATCTCCTCTAACGAGCCGTTGTAACTGCGTGACGTAAACGTGCAGAGTGAAAGCAAACCAAACCAAAGGAAGGTGTGAAATTTGTCGGAGTTCTCTGTGAAATCGAACCAATTCCCCCAGACTTAGAGTCCCCCGGACTATTCTGGTGTGAATGCACCCTAAAAGTTTTGATAAATTAAGATTTGAGGATATGTGTTCCAGCTGGATTCACCACACATCCGGCCCTTTCAATGCAAGATTTAATTTACACAAATTATTCAATTCATAGAGGGGACTGAGTGTGAGATGACCTAGACACAAATTACTGGATACTCTAGAAAGGACTTTGATTTTGAGGGACTTTTGGAGAGAGGGGAAATAAACTTGATTCTCACTTTTAATGGGTAGTGAAATTAAATAAAATATGTAATTTTTCTTTAGTTCTGAACAACGGTATGTCACATTATTGTTATAAAAGCCACTAATCCATTGAGAAAATAAAATCACAATTTTTTGGATTGAAAATGACTCAAAATGTCACCTACTGGTTCAAACCAGATTTAGTTTTTCAAGTTCAAACCTGATGTAAAAACAACTATTTGGGACTTTGCAACCAAGGCTGAATCCCATTTCACCCCTTGGCCCTACCCCTTGGCCCTTACCCCTTCCCCTTGGCCCTTAAAACGGAGCTACAAGGGGTAGGGCTGAAAGTTAACCCCTACGAATTGGGACACCCCTTCAACAATCGCATACGTCATCAGTA
>JBBBVU010000007.1:4791267-4812423 GCA_037177055.1 Atherinosoma microstoma | reverse complement strand
CTACCCCTACACGCGAACGCGCAAAACGGAGGGGTAGGGCCAAGGGGTAGGGCCAAGGGGTGAAATGGGATTCAGCCCAACTCTCCCTCCTCACCTTGCAGGCTGACAAGACCTATACATATTTAAAGATGTGAATTTCTAATCAGACTATTTTAGCTTGTTTCAGACTTTTCCTGCCTCGTATTTTGACATAAGCAACCCACCCAATGTCTAATGAGTGTACATTTGGATATTTGGTGCTGTGAAGTCATCTCACTGTCCTGTTTTCTGTCTGATCTTTTACAGAGCGGTGTTGTTCGGCAGAGACATGGCGCTGCCAAGGTGGGAAGTTCTGCTGCTCCTGGCTGTCGTCCTGATGGTTCCTTGCAGCACCGCGCCCACGGACATCCTGTATCGTGTTCCCGAGGAACAGCCACCTAACACGCTCATCGGCAGCCTGGCGGCGGACCAGGGCCTGCCCGACACCGGACATCTCTACAAGCTGGAGGTGGGCTCGCCGTACCTGAGGGTGGACGGCAAGACTGGCGATATCTACACCACCGAGATCCCCATCGACCGCGAGATGCTGAGAGACTGCCGTAACCTGTTTGAGGATCAAAAATGCCTCCTAGAGTTCGAAGTGTCGATCACTGACATGGTGAAGGGGATGGGCATGGGGCCGCGGCTGATCGAAGGTCTCATCGAAGTGCTGGACATCAACGACAACACGCCACAGTTCTCCTCACCCATCCTCACCCTGGCCATTCCCGAGAACACGCACATCGGCGCCCTCTTCTCCATCCCCATGGCAGGCGACAAGGACTCCGGCAGCAACGGTGTGGCTGAGTACTCTCTGAGCGCCGGGTCAGACGCCGATATGCTTTTCAGCTTGCAGGTCGCCGTGGACTCGGACGAGAAGCTGCCACAGCTGGTCGTCATGGGCAACCTGGACCGTGAGAAGAAGGACTCGTACGATATGAACATTCGGGTCGTGGATGGAGGAAAGCCACCGAGGGCGAGCAGCGCCTTACTGCGGGTCACGGTGACCGACCAGAACGACAACGCACCGAGATTTGAGAGAAGTCACTACGAGGCGGAACTATCGGAGAACAGTCCACTGGGTCACTCTGTGCTCCAGGTCGGTACATCCTCACACACATCCTCAGTTTAACCGTGTAATTAAGCTCACAGTTCAGTTGTTCTTTTTGTTTTTTTTTAATCTCCCAGGTTAGTGATTCAGGTCATTAGGTTCAACATGACTTGTCTCAGGTCTGTAAAAACATAAAACAACATGTAAAAGACACCTTTCTTATAGATTTTGTATCATTTTGGGAGAACTTTAAGGAAAAAATAGTAAATATTCACCAACAAAGAGCCAGTGTGGCTCATGTGTAGTATAAAGCCCACAGAATTACAAATAATCATGTGTTATCAATCTAGCCATTTTGTTAATATGTTGTGAATGAATAAAAGAGTAAGATGGTAAATTGCCAGGTGGGATCATGCCTGAGCGTTGCTGCTGCGGCTCTACAATCCGCAGTTTTTAATCCAGAGTTTTATCTTTGCCAAACATTGAAGCCAAACCTTTGGCCTTGTTGCCGATAAGTCTGAAAACTGCAGGACAACACGGCACACTGACTGCACATAATATGCTGCTCAATTATCCGTACAGACAGATGGTGCGGTGGAGGTGAAGCAGGGCGTGGGATCACTGTGTGTAGTCACATATTAACCACTGATTCAACCTCACCTTTGAGCCCTTGGTCTCAGCACTAGTACGTGATGTCGGTGTCAGCTGGCAGAGCAGGAAGACTCGGTTTGGCTCGCTGGTTCTGCTACATCCTGACACAAACCCAGCACACCGTGTCATCCTACACTTTTCCTATTCCCTCCCACCCTGTGACTGCAGCACGACCAGCCAGTCTTCCAGCTCACTGTGCATGACTTAATCTGAGTCAGTCATGAGATTATCCACGGGGCTTATTGGTATTATTGCTATGGATGTGGCTCATTGCATTTCAGAGAGCCGCAGAATTCATTTCACTTAGCATGCGCTTGAGGAGTGATGCTTTAGACGCAGCAGGACAATGCTGACTGACGACCCTGACCTTATTAAATTGTCCAACAGCCTTACTGACATATATATCTCTGGCTTTTGACTAACTCTTTAAAAAGGGACATACTGCTGTGACGTGCAAATTTAAACCTATTTTCTTCTAGGGCAGTTTTAAATTCAGGCCAACCTTTTTCATACATTTCTTTTCCAGCAGTCACAATTTAGTTTTTTGGGGATTTTTCTTTTGGTAAAACTCCCATTGAACATTACTGGATTAATTAATAAGTAGAAATATTCATAAAATGCATTCATTATGCTAAAAATAGAAACAATGTATATGAAAAGAAATCTAACCTCAGGTTAAAGTGCCCATGAAAAGGCCAACATTTTCTTGTAGAAACAGAAATCAATTGAGGCTGTCCTCTCTTTGAAAAGCCTAATCTACTGTGATTGGTCAGCTCCAGCAGTTTGACCAATCACAGCAGGTGAGTGCCATCCACTCTGTCATGTCATCTGCTCAGTTTTACAGAATTAGAAAATGTTTAATCAGTCCTAGATCTAGCATGCGCCTTCAAGTGCAGGATAAATTCAAATTCGAAAGATGCTCTTGCATCTGATTGGTTGCTTTTAAACATGTGACACAACTACCGAGTCCCACTTCCTTCAAACCAGGAAATAAAAAAAAAATAAAAATGGGAAAGGCTCCAACCACTCATTAAAAAGCTAAAGAATGCTCTAACTTCTTATATGTACATTTTGATCTTTTCAAAGAACAAAGCATGAGCAACAATATTGACAAAGATCCTTCCTTAATTACTAAAAGCTAAATTCCCATTAAAGACTGCTAAAGAGAATTATAGCCTTGACAGCATGCTGATTAATAATTGAAAAAGAGGCAGCCTAAATGATTTGAAGAGTCCACACTGATCTTCCATGTAATTAGAATATAATCTAGTCAACAGTAAACAAGACATGAAGTAAACAATGGTGGATGATCTCCAGCAGATTTTCTTAGGATTCTCTTTTAGAGACACAAATCTAAAAACAGGTTTCATTTCTAAAGTGGGTTATTATTACTGCTTAATTATTAGTTGAAAAAGACCTGCAGAAATGTTTGTCTGCTCATTTAAGATACCAGTTGGTAAGTGGGTACCTGTTAACCGGGAGATAAAAGAGTGTTTACTTGCTCTATGCCTGTACAGAGTGGCCTTGGAGAGCAGCCAGCGTGGCCAAGGCCTCATCGCGGTGGCCCTGTGCTCCAGCAGCTCAACTGTTCAATACACAATTCTCAGAGGCTGTCAATAATTCACCACTGTTTGGTGATATCTGCTGCTTAAAGCCACACCGGAGGAAAGGAAATCAATGTGCAGGAGAAATTATAATTTCACTTTCATGCTTTCCTTAACCTTAACCTCTCAGATTTGGATCAGCGACTCCCACAGTTACCCAGGGGGTACTGGTGATGGTCTGTCACAGGCAATGATCTTCAGCAGACAGGAAAGCAGATATTTATTATGTGGTAGTATGAACTGGAGTCTGAGAAACAGAAAAAAAATCTTCTGGGGATTATGCTGGGACCTGGCCCTTATTTACTTGTCTGTTCAGTTGAATGTTTGATGTATTCTTATATATTCTAAACGGAGTTGTTTGCTCCAAATTGAAGCTAAGCTAATATATCTAAATTTGTTAAAGTATGTTGTAAAAATATATGTTTCACCAAGATTCTGACACTGTTGTTATTATATTTGTGCTCAGACAGATAATAATCTATAGAAGATTTAAGAAGGTCAAACTAGAAACAGTTTGGCACAAATACCAAAATAAGCTTGCCGAGCTCCATTCAGCAATAAAACATCAAAACCTTACAAGTAAAGTTAGCTTAGTTTAGTTTTGTGAAAGGGCTAAGCTAAGAGCATCGCTCCACCCAGCACTAAGAAAATCAATCGAGCAAAAGTAAGTTTGTTTAGTTTAGAAAAAAAAACTAAGATAAAATACATGGACTTTGTCCAGAAGACTACATCTAATATGAGCAGCATGCCAAAGTAAATCTAAAAAAAAAAGAGAGAGAAAAATAAGCCCTTACAACAAAGACTGCTTATCAGCCAGCTCTGTCCAGCACTTTTATAATCTAAGCATTTTGCAATCAAGTTAATAAAGGTAAAAGCCTTTGGTTTTTGGTATTCATTGCCCTTGCTCAATAAGTAACCTTGCTAAACCCACATTTAAAGACCACACTTTGGTCTATGTCAAGCTAGCTAAGCTAAGCTAACTTCTGTAAGTAGCTTTATAATTCCTCCAGTTAAGATAATGGTAAACTATAAATGAATGAATAAATAAAACAAGAACTTTTACCAAATGTTTGAGTGTGGTTGTAAAACGTGGCTCACTGCTTTAAGTATCTGTGTCCTTGGCCCAAAGATGAATTTTATTGTTTGTTTTAGAAGACCGAAATTATCCCATCCCATTTGCAGATTTCCTTTTTCTTGTTTTTAAGGACTTTTTAGGAGATTATTTTGCTGAGTGCAAACTTGGCTCAGATTCAACATGGTTAAAAGGAATAATGGCTTTAAAATTTAAAAACCCTAATTACATTACTGTAAGTCCCAGGTGAAGGCGGCAAAAATGCTGAACCAGCAGCACCTGAGACATTTACATGAGCTGTTCAATATCTACCTCATTTGACCTACATTTTTAACAGCAGCTGTGGCATTGAATGAATCCAATTAAAAAGTATTATGTGTAGATATAAAGGCATCCTAACGAGCACAACCTAAGTGATATTTTGCTGACTACCAGTACCACCTAATTGACTAATTACCTCCATTTACTTTGGGTTTGCACATATGAAACTGGATTGTGGCCGATGTTGCTCTGTCCTCTCTGGTCTCCTAATGGGCCCAGAGGAGCCAGGGCTTTTCTGATAATGAGAGGAACATTAACATTCACTCATCTGCCCATTAGATACCAATGACCCGCTGCACAACCGTTAGATGTTGTCGTGTGGGTGTATGTACTCAGCTTTGATCTTCTATTATGTTTCACATGCAGTAGAAGCCTCCACCCCCTCAGCAAAACATACAGGGCTTTGTAGTGTTGCACCGGTAATGGTCAGGATACTTTGTAAGTCAAAGAAGCTAAATGATCATTAAAATGTCACTGAGATTGTAATGACTGGGATATTCAGGCTTATTGTGATATCTGGCTTTAATCAAAATTAAATTCAAATTTAAACTTGAGTGTAATTGCCTGATAAGCATAGATGAAAGCATTGCAGATTTAATGGAAAGTTGATTATTTTGCCCTTTGTTTTTATAATTGGTCACGAGTCATGGGTGTGAACTGTTTTGATTTGCTATGTAATTCCTAAAAGACTTATGGAAAAAATATGTTTTTCTTGTAGATCAGTATTTTGATGAAAATATAACCTTCTTTTCTGCACTTTCTAGGTTAGAGCCACTGACGCCGACACTGGCACCAATGGAGAGATAGACTACAGCCTCCATCAGGCATCTGAGGCTGTTCAGAGGCTTCTGCGCATTGACCGCTCCACAGGCATCATCTATGTCAAAGGTCTGGTGGATAGAGAGGAAGAGAGCTTCCTCAAGTTCTTTGTAGTGGCCAGAGATCGTGGACCCAATTCCAAGAGTTCCAAAGTCGTAGTGACAATCACCGTTAAGGACCAAAATGACAATGCTCCAGCTATCGAGATCCGTGGTATTGGTTTGGTAACACACCAGGACGGCGTGGCCAACATCTCTGAGGACATGCCCATTGGTACACCTGTAGCCCTGGTCCAGGTGTCAGACCGCGACGAGGGGGAAAACGCTGTAGTGACTTGTGTGGTAGCTGGAGACGTTCCATTTCAGCTCCGACCTGCAAGAGAGTCTGCCAATGATAGGAAAAGGAAATACTTCCTGCAGACAACAACCCTGCTGGATTATGAACGTGTTAAGGATTACAGGATTGAAATAGTTGCTGTGGATTCTGGAAACCCAGCTCTGTCCAGCACAAACTCCCTCAAAGTGCAGGTCACAGACATGAACGACAACATACCAGTCTTTTCTCCCACATTGCTTGAAGTGTACTTTCCAGAGGGCAACATGCCGGGTGACAAAGTGCTTGATATTGTGGCAACAGATGCAGACAGTGGCACCAATGCAGAGCTGACTTACAGCATCATTGAGCTCTCTGCTTCCAGGCTCTTTGAAATTGATGCCAACAGCGGAGAGGTTAGTGTGAAGAACTTGTTGGATCGTGAGGAGACAGAACGGTATGAGTTCCATGTGGCTGCAGCGGACAAAGGTGTTCCAAGTAAAACCGGCACTGCTACAGTGGTAGTTAACATTCTAGACCGCAATGACAATGATCCCAAGTTTATGCTGAATGGCTACAGCTTCTCTGTCATTGAGAACATGCCTCCACTCAATCCTGTTGGTGTAGTGACTGTCACTGATGCTGATAAGGGTGAAAATTCCCAAGTAAGACTCTTTGTGGAACCAGACAATGGAAAGTTTGTCATCCAGAATGGCACAGGAACTATCCTTTCTAGTATTTCCTTTGACCGTGAGAAGGAAAGCACATACACCTTCCGTCTGAAGGCTGTGGATGCTGGCGACCCACCTCGATCCTCATATGTGGGAGTAACCATCAATGTTCTAGACGAGAATGATAACGCCCCCTATGTTACCAAACCTGCTAACTCCTCCTACACATACCTGACACCCGTCACCCCACCAGACACCCGGGTGGAGGTGGTCGAAGCCGAGGATATTGACGATGGACCCAATGCTGAGCTGTACTACTCCATCACTGGTGGTAATCCTTATGGCCTGTTCGAAATCTCCCCAAGCAGTGGGGAGATCACACTGGCCCAAGAATTTACCGGCAAGCACAATGGGCTACATCGACTTGTAGTGAGGGTCAGTGATAAAGGCAAACCTCCCCGCCACACCACTGCTTTAGTCCATGTTTTTGTAAATGAAACCAAATCTAATGTCTCACTCATTGAGGCGCTGGTTGGTCACAGTCTCTACACACCTCTGGACAGAGACATTGCAGGAGATCCAAACTATGCCCTTGCTCAGCGCAGTAATATCCTGTATGGCAGCCTTGCAGGTATTGCTGGTGTGATTCTGGTCATTGTAGCTGTAGTGGTCATCAGATACCGGCTGCAGAAAGATACCAAGAGCGGTTACCAAGCTGGCAAGAAGGAAAGTAAAGACCTGTATGCTCCCAAGCAGGGCCCTAAAAATGGCAAAGGGAAAAAGAGCAAGAAGGGCAAAGCTCCAAAACCAGCCAAGCCATTGGAGGAGGATGAGGAGGCCAGCTTACAGAAAGGGCTGAAGTTCAACCTCATCAATGACAATGTCAACGACAGTCCCAGAATCCATCTGCCCCTTAACTACCCACCAGGAAGCCCTGATCTGGGCCGTCACTACCGGTCCAATTCCCCTCTGCCATCCATCCAACTGCAGCCACAGTCTCCCTCTGCCTCCAAGAAGCATCAGGCCGTTCAGGACCTTCCAGCTACCAACACCTTTGTGGGGACGGGCGACAACAACTCCACGGGCTCCGACCAATATATGGATTACAGCTACAAGGCCAATCCAAACAAATACAGCAACAAACAGGTAGGAGACTACGCAAACACGGCAATGTACCCCAGGGACATCTATTGGACCAATAAGGTGTGGTAGTCACGCTGGGACTTTTTGGCCAAGCCAATATTCTTCCACCAAAGCTGCACTGATTCCCTTGCACAGCACCCACTTCCGAATGGCTGTTATTCCATTTAAGTTTTGTTTTTGTTTTGTTCACCATTTGTTTTCTGTTCAGTTTTTGTTTTTTTTTTCAATATGGAAACCACAAAATGCACAATATGAAGGATCACATGAGGGATTGACCAAATATGGGCTTACCAATATTTATCAGTTAATATGTGGTGACAGAAATGTCCCAAAATGGACTGAGGTTGGATTATTAAGTTTTTGCTGTTTGTGTTCCCTAGACATTTGTCTAAATGTTTATTTCCTCAGTATTTAATGAAGAGTTCATGTTAAATGACAAAACAAAATGTCATATTTTCAAGAACTATAACAGTTCAAAGCCAAGAGTATAATGGGTATAATTCACTGTTGATATTGGAAATCCCATCTGGGTCCATCCTTAGCTTTTTTATGTTTTTCATTTATTTTATTTGTGTTTAGTTTTTCCTTTCTATGCAGGTTTAAATGAAGGAGGTCGACAGTTTCTCTTGGTTTATTACAAGTGTATTGAATATGGAGTTCTTTGTGTGGCCATAGAAAAGTTCAGGCTGACATCCTCATTAAGTCTGATTATGTTTTTCTTTTCCTTCTTTTTTTCTAAAGAGCTGACTCGATTTAAAGCTGCTCTTTATTGCCAGATCAGCTAATTGAAGTGTGACAAAGAGTTGCTGTGAATTCCTGACTTTTTTGTGCCCCCCTCCCAATTTTATAATTGTTTCTAGGCTTTCTTTGGCCAGGAACTAGACTGGCTGAGCAGCACTTTAGAATGTTTTCCATCAAGTTCGGACCAATTTAAGGTAATTTCAGCTCAGTCAGGGAGCCAAGCAGTGAAAAAGAAAAAAGAAAAGGAATAAGAGGGATGGTCGGGAGGTGAGGTTGTAAAAAGCCACTACACTGTGAAGGAAAAGGTACACTAAGACTAAATACAACCATTTCTTAACCTCCGCACTTCTTGTCAGCTCAGCTGAAATACGACTTTTAATTTTGCCATGTTCCCAATCACTGGGGCTAAAAAGTCAATTGTTTGCACAGATTAATGGCAGGTTATTTTCCAGGCGCCCGCTTTCGCCTTCTTTTACCCACAGTGCCTTGCTCTGTTCTATTTAATGTACAAAAGTGGGGTAGGAAGGGAGGGGGATCAGGGTGAGAAGGGGGCCATTAACTGCGTGATTGTGACGAGCTTTGGTGCCAGATCGGCCGTTATGCGGCTTCACTCTGATGGACTTGGCGACAGTGAAAATGAAAATGTCACGTGCACTGTAAAAAATCACCGAGACAATCACATGGAGCTGTGGTAGCGATGTTCAGACTGTACATACATGTTGGATGACGTGTCAAATATTTTGTTCTGTCTGCTTTTTCACCTGCTCTTTTTGTTGCAACAGTACGGTGTGTTGTGTGTGTGCTTAACAACATGTCATCGTTCCCCCTGCTTTTCAAAGACTTGTGTTCACCATTTAAAAACCTGTACCAAAGACTCACACATGCACCTGTGTTTTCATTGTCATTACCATCTTCCAGAAAACAGCATGTATGAGGCTGACACTGAGGATCTGCTTTCCCCGTTTGCTCGGTCTAGCAGAGTTCCTGCCGGTGTTGGCAGCTCGGTGGTGCTCCTGCTGGGTTCACATTTAGCCTGTTAACACTTGAGCCTGCAGGCGTCACACTTCTCTCCAGTCAGATTTAAAGCCACATGGCCTCATATCAACTCTGCTCCATCACACACATTTTCAGTCATGTACTCTTCCTCTTGGGGGGGAAAAATATTTGTACAGTGTTTTTTTTCTGATGTTTTTTCTACAGTTAAAGCAGATTTTATTTCAATAAACATGTTGCTAAAACGTTAAAGTGGCGCTCTCTGTGCATTCACTGGGTGAGGTTGGGCGGGAATAAAGCAGGAACTGAGAGTGTTGGGAACGCTGGAGTTAGAGGTACAGTATTCCATTTTCACTTCCACCCTTCACACATGGAGAGAAAATATGTTTGGCACAAAGTGTCTAAATGTTTTTGCTGTTAGTTTTGAATGATTTGGTTTTGTTGATAATGTACGTTGAACTTACAGTTTTCTAGAATCGATTACTTAGATTTTACAGCTGGATATCAAACATTTTCTCTTTTGTTTGGCTTGTTTTCTCAATTGGTTTGACTCAGTTGTACAATTCTTAGTTAATAAAAGTTTTTAAAAAGTACAAGGTTATATTATTGAATTTATAGTTGACTGTTGGATCCAAACTAAAAAATAAATCAATTAACAAATCACGGCAAATACTAGATTAACTCCAAATTTCCTGCAGAGATTTCTTTCCACCAGAAGATGAACCCACGTGATCCAGATGACCTAGCTGGCTTTCATCTACAAACATTTGCAGGTCAAAGTTTCTACACAACCCAGAAGAATATCTTCACATGTAGACCAGATCACCTTCATGACTGACTTCTGCTTATGTATTAGTTAGATTAGTCCATATAATCTGTTTCATATTTGGTTGTTTATTCGTATTACATCTACTCAGTGAGTGTTTTTGGCTTTTTCACTCCATTGTTAAATTTGAAAAACCATTTGATATATGAGAAGTCAAGAATATTCACCAAAAATGCAAAAGATCAGAGAAAACGAGAGAGATTCACTGCTGATCCACAGTTTTGGGAACACTGACATAAAATCTTAATTATTTTGTGCCCAGATGATGAATTTTACTGAGTTTGTGACTCGTGAAGAGTTGTCACCCGGTATTTATGTGAAACGTCAGTATATGAAGATATTTCATCAGTTTTCAGTGAGCGTTAGCAGGTACTAGCATGCTAATATGCTAAATGAAGTGGTGAAAGCATCACTGAGTAAGTCAATCGGAAGCAAAAGCACATTTTAGATAAAAGATCATCATGAAGCCTATCAAATAATGTTTTTAATTTATATCAAGAGCTTTTTTTTTTTTCCAAACATGATACACACACACACATGCTGAACATCAGCCAAATATGTTTTCTCTCCATAAACACCTGAGCCATTGTGTCCGAGTCTGTCACTTTAAATCCACACCTGCCTACCTGCTGGCATGTCGCCTGTGTGCACACAAACCACACACACACACACACACACCCTTTAGACTTTGAACTTGCAGCACACGGCTCAAAAAGAGTGAGATCAAAAAATCCCTGAGCAGGTGCTGGGGGGGGGGGGGGATCAGAGGTCAAATATCACTCAAGAACAAATATTTAGTGTTCACGATTGAAGAGGTCAGAGGTTAATAAGACAGTCCCCAGCTCCTCACTCTGTCTTGGCTCCACATTAACAGTCCACCCGCGTCCTTCTTGCTTTTACGTTGACCAGCTCGGCCGTTTCTATGGTAACACAGCAGCGTATTTGTGTGCGTGTGTGTGTGTGAGTGTGTGTGCTGACTCATAGTACTGACCGACCTCCCCTCCCCTTCATCTCCTGCTTCTTCCATCCAATCCAACACAATCCCTCCTTCTATGGAAAGCTCTGCCCTTTGGATGAGGACTGTGGTGTGTGTGAGTGTGTGTGTGCTGCTTGTCATTCAGTTTATATAAGCTCTTAGCTGAGCATTTGTTCCACGCTCCCACATACTGACAGATTTTCTGCACTGTAACAATCGGAGTTCCGCATTTCGTAGCAAAATTTATCTGAAACTTTAAAGATTTCAGTTTCAGTTTGACAGGTACTCAGATTACTTACAATCCCAGTTTTGTAGACGTCACATATACAGATTTTCTCTCAGGTAAAGAATGACCTGCATGTGACAAAACGTTTGATGAGAGACTATAAAGATCTCCATCAGGGAGTAGAGAGCTACCTTGTTGAATCTCGGTCAGTGTCGGGTATATTCTGTTGTCTCCTGTCATGGTGCCATCAGCTGTTTGGAGATGAGCAGGAAAGCTGACGCCTGTTTTCCCACCACTTCTTCCAAATCTGCAATTTTTCCTCTTCTTTTGCTTCACTCAGTTTGATGCAGGATCTGACACATGTGAGTGTTCCCGTCTGCAGCCAGGCTGGCAAACAACTTGGATGATAAGAGTAGTTTGTCTGAGATTTAGGGCTTCGGGATGATACCATCAAAGTGCATGTGGGATCGTGTTTTGGTTTCTGACATCGTCTTGTTTTTGATGGTGGAATTGGGGCAATGCTTTTCATAATCTTCCCTAACAGACATCCAAGCTCATAAGAAGGTATGCTGGGGCATGTTTCAGATTATGGATGACACAGTCAGCAAGTTATGTGAGGGAAAGATACTCATAAGATGTTGACGGAAGATGTTCCTGTCCAAAAAGCTCTTGAAATAATCTATTGTTTCATGTCTTGGCAGTAGTTTTATTTTTCTTTGTCAGCACAGAAAAGTAAATAGGAAAGAGAAAAACAAATAACACTTTTAATATAGTTCATTTTAGGCAAAAAAAAAGTTGATTTTGGGAAGGAAAACATGCATGGGCTTAGGATTGGGTAGGGACACACAAACAGCAGAGAGATCGTTGCTCTCTGTGCTTTATCTGCAACAAGCAATCACTGCTACAAATCCCACTCTATAACCCATTTCAACTGATTTGATTGGCTCTATTGTTTCACTTCTTGCTAACATGATTGGCTGTGCCTGAGGTCGCGCTCTATGTTGAAAGAGCCGGTGCTAGCTAGAGCCAGAGAGCAGCGTTAACAGTGGACAAGAAAAAGAAAGTTAGGAGGAATCTTAGAGTGAATCAACGTACTGTAAGTCACAAAGGAAACATTTTCTTAATTGCTATATTGAGTTGTTAATCGTGATGATAATAAAAATCACCAAGCAAAACTCCAGTTTCATGATCATGCATCAACATGTTGTAGTTCAGAGAGAGGAGGAGATGCTGAGGCAAGCAGAGAGGCAGGGGGTGAGCTTACTCAGAGTTGAGACTTGGACTACTTGACCTTCACATAATATTCTACAGACTTAGAAATACATTATTGTCCCATAAAAATCCTACAAAAAATAAGCCAAAATGGTATTTTTTTTTACATGTTTTTCAATTAAATTGAGAATAATAATGATGTAAAAGTGAACTTTCCCTGTAATGTCACAAATTCTACGCAACTGCAACGAGTCAAAATGATCACATATAGATTTTTTCTCAAAATTTAATTAATACAACTATACATACTGTATAACATTGGTTTATAACTGTGTATCGCTTTTAATGGGCACATCTAGTCTCATGTAGCATCCATACCCAGTTCTATGCCCATGTTTTGACATTGTAACATTCCAAAAATCATGAATTCAAACAAAAAACCTTTATGTTGGTCTCTGAACAGAATATTTGGATTATAAAGTTTGACTTGTTTAGATTTTCTGTCTAAATGACATAATAATGCAAATAAACGTCTATCATAATGGAAACAAGTTTTAAAAAGCTCTTGTCTTTAAGAGACATTTATGTTCCTACCAATATCAAAATAAAACCTTCACCCTCAACATCATTGACTCAGGGCCAAAAGGAGTCTTGAGGAACTCAATAAGAGTTTTTTCTTAGAAATTTCATCAGAAAAACAAACATAAAAAACCAACAAATCCATCTGTAAAAGCTGGTCCATAAAAGAGTTCTGGTGATGGAGTCACCTGAAAAAGACCAACCAGATTCAGTCTTACCAGGTAGTGTTTAGGTTTTGTCATCCTAAAATTAATTTAGTTTTCAGTTGTTTTGTTGGTAGATTTAAAAGTGATCAAATAAAAAAACATTAAAACAAAAAATAGCCATATGTTGCGGAGACATGACAGAAACCTTCTGAAGTACAGTTGTGTTGATTAAACTTGACCATTAAACTAGAAAGCCTTGAGACAGAATGTACTGATATTTCTATTATCCACAAGGTATGAAATTTGCAAATACATGTGACCACATCTCATACTAAAAGTGGTTTTAGAGCTATTTGATGTTCTGAGAAGCAGCTTTGAAGAGTTATGCTTATAAAAAACATATTAGAAGAAAAAAAATTCAGTGTTGGAATTTCTTACAGTGACCAACAAAATATGAAAAGGCTCAAAACGAATGGATATTTCTCTGTATGTATTGCTGCTGCTTGATAATCTAGCAGTATTATTACATTTCTTATCAAACTCAAATATATTTTAGTCAAACTGAACCTCCTGAACTGCATGTTGTAGCTCACCTGCATCATTCATGCAGCTGTTTTCAATTCAAACACCTCGTCTGTTGATGTTTTGAGGGGATTTTTTTCATGTTGAAGCAGTCAACTGGCATGCATTTTATTTGCACAATGTGCAGGGTACATTAAGCTCCTAAAAGTGCAAACAAAAAAAATATTTATTTTCAGTTGGTACGATCTAAAAGACAAACCGTGTTGTGTCCACCTTCTCACTTCAGTCTATTCAAAGGTTTGCTGTCAGACCAAAATGACTAAAAAACAACTGCTTAAAAACAATTTCCTATTTTTGATGTGTGGTGTGAAAAGACAAAAATGATCCTCCTCAACCACATCAGCACCCCTTCCTAAATCTCCAGTTTCAGAGTCAGCTGTTATTATGATTATCCAGTAAAGCGACACACCCAGAAATTCACACACTGCGCGACACCAATGAAAATCTGTTTTCCATCTCAGTAGACGTGTTAATGTAACAGTAAACACTCATAATCAGTTTTCTCAGCTCCAGTTACACTCCATTAAGTGATAAGTGATTTAAAACAGGTGATTTTAATCACAAACGTGTGTCCCTGCAGTTTGACTGACAGAGGACTTCCTGTTTCTCTCTGCGGTTCGGCCCACTGTCAGGAAAAGAAACTGCCATGGCAGCCGTCAGCCGGGCGGCCAGCAACTTTTCATCCCCTGAAAATTACAGTAATTTCGCAGCAGCTGCTAAAATATAGTTGGCAATAAGAGAGTCACAGTCAAATGCATCAGAGGGGAAAGAATTAAATAAAAATGATACTACTATATGCATCCTGTTTCATACTTTACTTACATTGATTACGACATGATTTGTTAGTCTGGCTTTAATTTTGAAATACCACAAAGTACAGAACAACAGCTCCTTCTCAACCATGTCTTTACAGCTCTGTTCATAGCAGCTGGTTTTAATGGTTACAGTGAACCACTGAGCTCCTCCACTAATTAGTTGCACCTAATAACCTTTGTAGGATGTTATTACTCTATGAGAGACGGTTCCTCATGAAGTCATAAAATTCTTGACTTGCCCCTTTTTATGAAAAGACTTCAAAAAAAGTTGCAAACCCTTCATTGGGATTGAAATGAGTTGAGTCCAATCATGTCAAAGTTTGCAGTCATCGATTGGTTAAAGGTTCGTTAATTACTTTACTTCAATTGGTTAAGGTTCTTGTCTATTTGTAACTAGATTAAAGCTTATGAGGAGATAAAAGCTGAAGCTGCTCTCTTGTTTTACACATCAATATGGTGGTTGCTAAGCAAAAAATCAAAAACAATACTTGTCTAGAAATAAAACCTTCAACGTTGACATCAGACTCAGGGTCAGAAGGAGTCACGAGGAACTCAAGAGGAGTTTTTTCTTTTAAATTTCATTTAAAAAAACAAACAAAAATAATCGAGCTATTGTTTTAGCTTCATTCACCAGGGTGTCCTTGCAATCTTTCTGATGAAGATGACATAGACTGGACTCCTACGAGGAATCTTGGCCATGATAGAGGGAAACAGCCGGTCGTGGTTTGTTAACTGAGCACACACGGCAGCAATGCTATAGAAACACTAAAATGTGTGCTTTCAGGCACAGAAACAATGCAGGATTGGTCATGAAGGGTCTAAATCCTAACTCCTCTAAACCATTCACACACCAAGAAGTATAGACTCCCAAGATTTCCCCTTTTTTCATCCTTGTAAAAGCTCGACTGAAGCAGCAGACATCGGGGAACTGAAGTGAGGCATTTCTCCAAGAGCTTAAATCCTTCTTGGAAAACCTACGAGGATCTGGGCCGTGGCATAGCTCAACTTTTTTTTTTATTTTTTTTTTTAAAGTATCTCAAGTGTGAACAAACTGAAAATATACATTTGGGTTGTTTGACCAACATTTTGTTCACAGGAAGGACGTGAGCCTCCAAAAAAATCTCATGATTTAATATAAGCAGAATCAGGCCTGCAGTTTTATTCTTTAATACTTTGTTAAAACACAGCTCCAAAGATCCGGCTGAAGTAATAACTAGCTTGCAATATGTTAAGGAGTGCTTAGATAGGCGATACTCCTTTAATACTTGCAAGTTTGTTTTTGTTTTTTCTCACATTTTGAACTGATTGACACAAAACAAGATCTAAATGACTGTTTATTTATGCACTTGTAAATAAAGATATCTTGTTTAGATCTTAGGCTGTATAACAGACATATCGACTGATATTGAAAAGCTCGAAGGGGGAAGCAATGATTAAAATCCGTAGTTTGATTACAGCTTTATTTAAAGCAGCAGCATCATCGTAGACGTTTAAATGCAGTAATACTGTTTTCACAGGTTAGAACAGGTATGATGAAGAGATGGAGATATCTGTGTGTCTACAGTGGTGACGGAGGAGGAGGGAATCTGGTCACAAAGGGGCCTTTGTAACACACACACACACACATTTTTTTCAACACACATTCCTAAACATGGCCGTCACTCAGCACAATGTGATCTTCTCAGACCCGTGTGTGAAACAGCTGAAGCATGAAAAACAGTAAGTAAACACATCTCTGGAGTTAAAGTTGTTGCCTCAAAGCTTTCCCGTCGCTCGTCTGCACTGAGCGCGCTCACTCACCCACCTGACTCTCAGATGTCTCCGGGAGGCTCTGAAGGAGGACAGGTGCTGCAGGGGGGCCCACCTCTTCCACTTTAATGAGCGCAAGAGGAACAAAGCTGTTTGTGCAACTTAGCGTTTGAGCTCTGTGGAGACGGGAACCACAGTCGCTGCAGCCATCACAAACAAACCCTAGAAACGTCAGTTTGACTGATGGAGACGTTAGAGTTCCTTGTTTTTTTTTTGTCAATGAATGTACCATCAGTTTGTAACTTTTCACCTCCTGAACAAAGCACACGTCCTTTTCTCTTCCTTTTAAAGACAAGATAAGTAAACAAAAACAGGGATTTATGATTTACGGGTTTGGATTTTGTGATGACAACAGTGCAGCTGCAAGAAGCAAACCTGCTCTAATTTGAAGATGTTTATATCTTTAATGCTATTAACCAATGTCTGACTTGTGCTTCTTTGTTCTTTATTGTTTGTGGTGCTTTGTCCTCTTTTTTTAATGAAACTGGTTGCTTTTAGCCCTTCCAAGCTCAATCTAACATTCAGTCCATTAGGATTTGATCATGTAGCGTACTGTATTTCACAGGACTGAATGTCTGTCTACATTTATTAAAGACTCATGGGATTGCAGGTGGGGATAGCTCTTTTTCATAGTCAGGCAAGGCAAATTGATTTATGAAGTCCATCTTTTATATATGGCTGTATATAAGGTTATGCATATGGTGAATTGCATATGATATAAACAGACATCAGCAGGAAATACTTTGTTATCATCACTGTTATCACTGAAAATTATTTTACAGAGCTAATGTTTGGAGGAGACTTCAGGCTTTCTAATGCTTTGTTCCAGATGTTAGGAGCAGAAAAACGGAAAGGTCAGTTTGACTGAGATGATCCTGGATGTCTTGGTTGAACCGGAGTCCTTTGATGAGACAGTAATATAGAGCTTAGTGTCGTTAACATAATTATGATCAGAAATTTAGTTTGCTTCTATCATCTGAGCTAGTGGGAGCATGCAAATGCTGAACAATAGGAGGCCCAAGATGGAGCCCTGGGGGATTCCGCATGTCACCTTTGTTTAAGTAGATCTAGAGTTACCAATTGACACAAAGTAGTTGCTGTTTTTCAAGTAAGATTCAAAGCATTTCAGAATTGGAGGATTGGAGAGTCCCACTTTTCTAATGGGATTCTATGGTCGACTGTGTCAAAAGCACCACTGACATCTAGCAGAACCAAAACCAAACTTCTGCTGCTAGCCGCATTAAAAAGGATGCTATTCAAGAGTTTGATAAGGTCTGCTTTAGTGATGTGTTGAAAAAAGAAACAGCACTGAAATACATCAAAACAATTACATGTGAAGAAAGCATCTCCTCAGGCACTGACTCAGAACCAGCACTGGAAACCTAGGGGGCTGCAGGAGCTGATCACCAAGGCTGATTAAGTAACAGGTTGTTCCTTTAAAGATGCTCCAACTTAACCACAGGTTGCACAGAATTGTTGCTTTGTGGTTTTTGTGTCATCCTGCAAACAAACAAACCACTCACAGATCCTCCTCTGTGGAAGTAAATAATCATTTCCACTAAGCTAAATTTAAACCATGACAAGAATAAAATAAATGATGGGGGATAATACTAAATAATTGTGTAACCGCTCAGCTATTGTCGCTTTTAGTCAAAGGCTTATTTCCTAATCCAACAACACACTCTAAGAATAGATGTCATTCGTTTTACAGGCTTAAAAACCCTCCAAGCTGTGATTCACACTAACCCATTTAAATGCAGCCACTGATGCAACGAGGACCACATCCAAAAGAACCAGCGTTTCCCATCAGAACCAGAACCTAGATGTTCTCAGGAAGGGAAATAATCTCCAGATGCAGCAGGAGCTCCTTTTCAGCCTTTCCATCCGTCCATCCATCTGTCTGTATCTGCCCCTCAGGGCTGTGATTGTGTTTGAGCCACCGAGACGAGTCAATGCAAAGATCAGCGAGCGTATATGTGTGTGAGTGTGTTTGTGAGCGTTTTGCTTTTATGTTCAGCCAGAAATCTAAAACAGAAGAAACATAATTTTGCTAGTGTGTGTTCATTGTGTATTTATGTCTGTGCGCGAGTGTGTGTGTTGTCTTACCACCTGCTTCAACTGCACAAGTGAAGTAGAACGGAAACCTGCCTGAGGCTTCACACACTCTCACACAGAAGAACAAAACAGGCACAGTAAATGCATGGAGCGATGAGAGGGGGTGAGGGTTCACTAAGTGATGAAGAGGACGAGAAGATGAAGAGGAGGAGTGCAAATACAGCTCACACACACTTCACATATCAGCATATCAACATGCATGTTGGCTCTGTGTGTGTGTAGCAGGGATGGTAGCAGGTGGTGTTACCACACACACACACACACCTGAAGGCAGGGTCAGAGGTCAGATGCTGTACAGCTGTTCTGTATACTGGGCTGCTTAACTTGTCAGTCTGCAGAAAAAAAAACACACATACACACACAGTCAAAAAGACGAGCTGCTGTCAGATAGGCATCGAGTCACATGTCAGATTAATGAAACAGAATTCTGATTACCACTGAAGAAGGAAAAAACTGCTTCATTTTTCATGTTTTTGTTTTTAAACAAAGTCAGATCAGCAGAAAATCCAAAGCTTTCCACGTTCAGCTGTAGGGTGTGTGCATCAAATACTGATCAGAACCTGGAATTAGTTTCTATGGCTACGGTTACAAGATGTTTTTAAATCCGGAATCAATTATTCAGAATTAGATAGGCTCCAGCCCACCCGCGACCCGGAATGGATTAAGCGGTACAGAAAATGGATGGATGGATGGATGGTATTCTCCTTTGCATTAAAACCACGTTTAATCTCCTTTATTCAATTCTGCTAAAGGTCTGGGGGTTGGGAAGGGTTCTGATTGGACGTGACGTATTCACAAACTCTCCTCCCTGCTTCTTTTCTTTTCGGCTACAACATGGAAAACCACGTGATCAGAACCATTTTCGCTTTGATTTGGATTCTAGTTTTGAAGCAGCAGCTGAACACATTACTTCACTTTAACGTAAATAGTCTCGGCTCGAATCCAACGCTGGCATCGGGCAGCCATGCGCCAGCGCGGAATATGTGCGTCTTGGCGCAGAATGACCGGAATTAATTTAAAGCAGAATGAACGTATATGATAGAGGAATTATTCATGTCAGATTTAAAATGAGAATAAACGCACTACTTACTTCGGAATTAAGTTTAATTCGGAATTTCCATTTTCATCCAGAATTAGGCGTTTACATAGTCATTTTTAATCAATTAAAAGCAGATTTAATTCTTATTCTGAATTAAAAGGGAATTTCAGATTTTACATCTATTTTTCATAAAATGAGAGACCAGGCACCTCTGACCAGGCTAAGATATGTCACTGGCTCATGAGTTTTTTCTCCCCCCCATATAGAGATACATAAAAGAAATCGGTCAGCTTTAACGTTAATTGCCATTTTTGCTATAAATGAACAAACCAATAAGTAAATGAATTAATGTATCAAATAAATGAATCGAAAAATAGAATAATCAATTAATTTAATCAAATATAGAAATAAATACTTGAATTTTTTTTTTATTCAATAATGCACTTGAATTTAGATTATACTTTTAGTAGGACTAACACAGTAAGTAGCATAGTACACACACACGTGCACACGCACACACACAATGTTATTGCAGATCAACAAAGGTGGAAACCTCAAACATCATCTGGATAAATTTTGCACAAAACCTTATGAAGATGAAGCTGGACATCATGATGAAATCTGTATGAAATATGTGAATGTTTCTTATTTGATTAAACTGAAGGTTCCAGTTGAAAGATGCCTAAGGTAAAACATGTAGTAATACAACAAATATGTAAAGGTTTCAGCATTTTTTTTGTGTTTTAGTACTTGTTTAAGCAAATATCTTTCGTTAGAATATTTGTTGATATTCAACACGAAACATACTGAAATGAAGCTGTAACCTCCAAGTCTCAGACTGCTGATGTCCACCAGTTAAACCACCATAGAAGAAAAATCAACAGACAGCGGAAACAGAATCCATAACAAAATCTATTATTTTTCTATATCTCAAGTTACCAACTTGCCTTTCTGATGAGTGTCAGTACAAAAGTCTTAGAATTAATCCTATAATGCCAGATGTATCATATTTGATACGTAGAGTTTCTGAGACATTTGACATAACTCCATGGTAAAAACTTTGCTCAAAACACTGTTGTACACAATCTGATACTTGTCTTCTGCCCCTTGATGGATGCCAGGAAGCAGAAGACTATAATACAATAATTTTGAAATGTCACACAGTAATAAATGGTAAACATACAAAATAGTTTTTTTCTTATTTTTTTTAAAACATTGTGTAAAGGGTCAAATAAAGACTTCACAACAAAATATTCTATATGAAATAATATCTAAAAACATGATATATAATTAGAAAATAAATCACATTAATTATATTAAGCAATATATAATAAATAAATAATAACATAATTTTCCTTTATTAGAGTGTGTGTGTCTGTGTGTGTGTGTGTGTGTGTGTGTGTGGGGGGGGGGGGGGGGGGTAAATGATGAGGTC
>JBBBVU010000007.1:4767225-4778251 GCA_037177055.1 Atherinosoma microstoma | reverse complement strand
AGAGAGAGAGAGAGAGAGAGAGAGAGAGAGAGAGAGAGAGAGAGAGAGAGAGAGAGAGAGAGAGAGAGAGAGAGTGGCTGGAGGAGGAATGCTACACTAAATTGGCAAAATGAGGTGTAAATGTCTTGAGGCAGATGAGCTGCCTTTAGTGAGCGCAGCTCTGAATATTTCACCAGCAGCTTCAGGAAAGCATATGCGTGTGTGTGAGAGGGAGAGAGTGTGTTTTTGATGCTGTGTGTGCATGTGTGCACTACATTTGGCAGCCATAGCCAATCACCGTCTATCATTCAGTCTTGGTTCTGACAGCTGGAAGAGACATAAAGTCCCTTAACGCCTCAGAGAAACACTTAACTCTCTCCACTGCTGCAGATCAGATGTAAGTGTGTGTGTGTGTCAACCAGAGAGTGTGTGTTTGTTTACTTTAGAGGTGTAATCGTCTAATTATGTCCAGTAATAGTCTGCGGTCTGAAGTGTTAAAGGCTCTAGCGACTGCATCAGTACCTGAGTTGTACCTGATCTTTGAACCCTCATCAGATCCAGTGGCTTCTTTATTTGCAATATATGCTAACTTGACAAAATCAACCAAGCAAATGAATGTTAGGTTAGGTTTAACCATTTGAAACAGCTTAGGTTTAGGAAAACACCCCTGCTTGCCTTAAACCGACATATCATCATGTTAATTCTCTTCTTTCTGGTTTAGTTGGTAATGAGCTCATCTCTAAACATCTGCAATTCATAATTGATTTATAGACTAACTAATGTTAAAAGGAATAATTAAATTTCCAGCCAATGCTGCCACATCTGTACATTCACTCATTTTGAATTTGATGTCCAAAAATGTCCATCACGTTCCAAAAAAGCTGGGACGGACCATTTTTACAGCTTGGTTACATCACCTTTAGGAATATTTAGGAATATGTCTTTCCCATTCTTGCTTGATGTACAACTTTGGTCTCTCAACAGTCCAGGGTCTCTGTCATTATGTTTTACGCTTCCTTATGTTCCACACATTTTCAATTTGAGACAGCAAGCCTGTTGTTGTAATAGGTGCAGAATATGGCCTGGCATTGAATTACTGAAATCAGCAGCGAAATCCTTGAAAAGACATCTGAATGCAGCACATGGTCCAAAACCTGTATGTTCCTTTTAGCATTATTGGAGGCTTCACATCCATGGGAACACAACCCCATACCATCAGAGATGAACTCTTCACTGAAAACACAGCAGTTTTCCACTTTTCGTCAGTTCATCTCAGATGAGCTCAAGCTCAAGCGTAATGTATCTCCATGCAGAGTTTTAATTTGGACTTGTAGACGTCATGACGAACTGTCATGCCAATCTTTATCTGGTTTTCTGAAATATTCCTGACTCCATGTTCTTTTTTATACCCAATGGTGGCACTGGCCTGTTTCCAATTAACCTGTTCACCTGTGGAATGATCCAAACAGCATTCCTCAACTTTCCGAGTCTTTTGTTGACTCTGTTCCTGCTTCTTTGGAACGTGTTGCAGGCATCATTCAAATGTTTATTTCTTTGAATATTAAATATTGCGTCTTTGTAGTGTATTCAAATGAATATATGTAGAAAAAGATTAGGTATCTCATTTTATTGTTTTACACAATATCCTAATTTAATTGGGGTTTGTATGGTGATGTACAAGAGTTTGACTCAGGGTTTCCGAATCAAATCTTTGGATCATCTATCTCATTGAACTTTGAGGCTTGATGTGTAGTTTCCATTCCACTGGTAATCCTGCAGAGCTGGAATAAGTTAACCTGTGGCATCGGATTTCTGGAGTTCTGGTTAGTCTGACGCAGGGTGTCAAATCCAGCCGGCTGCTCTCAGTGAGGAGAGGAAACCAATAGAGGAAGAGGAACATCCTCAGATTTAAATAAGTTAGAACCAGCAGGTCTGATTAACTTTAAATGAGCTCTGGTTTCAGGGCAGCTCACACTCACAGCTCCTCTGTTCTATCAGCATCCTCATCGTCATTTTTGCTTGCTGGGTTTCTGAAGTGTTTATTCCTCCTTTGTGTTGTTACAGAGACCTTTGACCTCCAGACTGTCACTGAACCGGAGCTAAGTGGAGTTTTCTTCCAGATGAAAGAGTCATAGAAATGTCTGGAATGTAAAATATCTCTCTCTTTTTTTGCTTGTTTGATCTCTCACTGGAACTCATACAACTTTTATGAAAACATGCATTTCAAAATGCATAAAAATGTTATCAAAGATCTGTAAGACAGAGCTGGACTCCTTGCTTTTCCTGTCGCTTTTGTTCCCTAATGAGAGATTGACATTTGCAATGCAAGTTGGTGAAAATGACTGCTGATCACAGCTTTGTCGGCCAGATTAAAGGGGAACTACACCAACTATTCTTATCAAAGTGTGCTGGAGTTTATTTGAAAAAGAGTAGTATGAAGTCTTTAATGTCTCCGACAAACTTGAATACATACACTGTTATTAAATAGCCATCAGGCAAATCTTTCCGTTTTGTTATTGTACTGATTTTTGTGCAGAATATGGCATCTAATTAGTCTCTAAAGCCATGCACATCAAAGCTAGACACATGAGACGAGATGACAGAACAGTATTCACAAGCAGAAAAGTTCGGCATTGGATTGAAGAGGATCCTGCAACTGGTTTTCATTTGCACAGCTTTTAAGAAGAATTAAACATCACATGATTTTGCCAATTTTTACATTTAGATTAATTCAAACTTACTTCAGTTAAGTCAGTTTCAACACAGAACAGGAGCTTTTATGTCCATGTTGAGCCAGTGAAAAAGTATCTTCATGCTTAGACTGATCCAGCTTGGACAAATATACCACTCTGCTGATTGTTTTACACATTGCTCTAGAAATAGGAAAGATGCAAAGATAAATACAGTATGTACGAATCAAAACAGTGGGTCCAGTAAGGAGCTCCGAAGTGAATATTTGCTCTGAGTAGCTTTATTCGACAATACTCTGAACCCTCTCAGACGAGCTTTCTGTCATTTCTTTGAGTTGTTTTCAAGACTAGTTCTCCGGGCTTCTTAGAGGACTTCCCAAACCTCTTCTTTGTAAAATGATATCTTTCTTAGATTCACTTACTGACTAACAGACCTTTAAGACTGACACCAATGTTTAGTCATGAGTTTTCTCCTGTGGTGCCCCATAATTAATGTTTTTCATTAATAATCTAACTGAATATTTATAACTCTCTTTGGGCACATTAATCATTTCTAATATCCAAACTACTTTTTTACCAGTACTCAGGAATAATTCTCCAGAGTTCTTGAAGGACTTTCCAAAGCTCTTCTTTGGATGTTTCTGCCTTTCGCTTGGTTCTCTGTCCAGATGATCTCGCACTGCTTCAATAATGTTAAGGTGCAGGCTCTGGGGAGGATTCATTACTCCGTCAGACCTGTTGCTAATGGTTTTCAGTCCAGTTCTCGTGTCACGTGGCATACCTAAGCCTTTTTCTCCCTGATTCCTTTCCCTAAGAATGAGTTCTTCACAGCAATTCTTCCACGGAGACCATTTTTGATGAAGCTCTGGGCATCAGTAGAGCGATCAACCGCATGTTCAAATGCATCTCTCGGGTCCTCGTTCAGGTCTTTGCTGGATTTGTTCCTATTTCTTCCGGACGTAATTTTCAGATCGTGTTCATATGATGTTGATAGGTTTTTAATCCTGACATATCATCTTTCGTCCTCCACTTGTCCAGTTTCCTCAGATATTTTAAGGACACACTACACACCTCGCTAATATGATTTTAGCTAACAGCTCTTTTGGAATTACCTTGTTACTGTAACAATCTGTTTTTCTGTCAGTCAAACTGTGTCACTTTTACTGTTTTTCAAAGATTAAACTAAAGAAATTGGGACAAATGGTGTCTTTGTGACAAGCTGTTAGCAACAAAGAGCTTAAAGCTCCAATTTAGAACTGGTTCTTTGCTAAGTTGTCTGTTTTACACACAACACTGTGTCATCCCTTGACTTAGGACTTTTTATTATGCTTGAATGATTCATAGGTCAGAGTTATGTGACTTTGCAAAGGAAAACACACTGAAAATAGTCAGGTACAAGGACTGGTCTGAAAATGACTGCAACTATCTCTAGCTGCTGCAAAGAGAAATATGAAGAAATGATTCCTGGATCAGGAGCTTTGCCCAGGCCTGCACAAGCATAATAAATGATCATTCCTACGGTTATCAGGCTGAGGTCGCCATCACTATGCTGTCCTGTTGCTCAGACTCAGGAGCCGCTGGTTTTGGCTGAATAGCGGGAAAAACATTTTCATATTTCAATATCTTTGGAGCTTAAACAGAATGTCTTTTTTTCCACATTATTTCCCTTCAAGAAAGGCAGGCTGCATCTTAAGTGGGGAACATGAATTAAAGTTGTTGAGTTGTTTCTTATCCTCCCTGTATTCATTGTTTCACACCAGTCTTTGCTTATTATCTGTCCTATCCAATAATTAGCCTGTTGTCTCTCTGACTGTCTACAGAATCTCAAATATCAAATCTCCTCGGTAAACTGCAGGATTGATCAGTCAGTGACTGAGTAAACTCTGCAGTGCTTTGTGCAAACGGCAGCATCGATTTGTCCACACGAGAAGTCTGACGATGGGGGGGGGGTCACATGGGTGGGTTGTTTTCTCCTGTCCGCCGCCATGACGTCATCTTGCTGTGAGCTTCCTGTTTTCCACCTTTCTTGTTTTTTTTCTTTGTTCCCACTGTGTGATTTTCCTCATGGTTTTCATATAAGCAGCAGTTTGTGTTCATCTGAGGAGCTCACCACTCTGTTAGCTGACCACTCACATTTACAATGCTAATGTTTGCCTGCAGGGAGGACAACGCTCACGTGCTGACTGAGAACATGCTTCCTGAAGCTGTACAAATGCACTGCAGCAGTTTTTTTTATTTTATTTTTCAAACAATTTGTAAGGTTGGATATGAAAATGAGTGGTTTTTGTGCTGGTCTGCAGTCACCACCGAGGACAAAGGGGTCATGTCCTCACTGGGTTTTTGGCAGCAGTTGAAAGATAAATAAACAAAGGATGCATATTTCATGAGCTCATTACTGTATTTTTAGACTTGATGTATTTAAATTTGAAAACAAAATAATAAATTATTAATAAATCTTTCTTCAGGATATGCGAGGAGGTTGTTTTGAGATTGCATCAAAAATAATATTTATAGGAAAAAAAAGGGGGGGGAAATGAAAAGATTTTTGACTAATGTTATGTCAGGAAGTAAGCCTGACCTCTATGGCTGTTGTCCTCAGTTCCTGTTACTGTGCACCATGATCACAGCCTCTGTGCTGTCTGTAGGACCAGCCTTTTCTAGACACTACAGAATATCTTGATGTCAGTCACATCTTCAGTCTGTTGGTGGTACATGTCGTGAAAAGGTTTATGCCTCCATGATGAGTCCACCTCTTCTTCCATGCCAGGTTTCAGCTGCCCGAAGCATTCACGTAGCATTTCATCACTGAGTACCATCTTCCTGATTTACACTTGGATCTTAGTGGTTTCACCCTGGATGGAAAAGTTTCATTGAGAAATTTTTGTTTAAAATAAAAAAAAAAAAAAAATAAACACCAGCAAGGGATACTCCATCAACACAAATGTGAACAAAACAAACCATCAAATTTAAGTATAACAGTCACCTGCTTCATAGTTTAGGCTCTAAAATGACTTATTTAGGATTGGAGTAACTGTTTGTTTCCACATATGTTCGGATCAACCACAAGTCCATTAATTACTTTAAAATTTGGCTTTATTTCCAATAGATGTGCAAAATGAGTCTTCCAGTGTTTTCCCCTTTCCATTTTTACCTTGAATATGATTAAATATTTTGACTTTTGTAGTGGGTTTAAGAAAGATGTTGCTCATTGTGCAAAGAAGTTTGACAAACAAAGTAATGAATGGGCTAATAGAATACTAGCTTAACAGTTAAACTGACCACAAAGGTTTGATCTCATTTATCAAGCAGTTAGACTGGAATCACGTAACTGGAAGTCACGTATAGTGGCTCATACGTTGATTAATGTGATTCACAATCAATAATGATCAGGCAGATCTTTTACATTCTTTAAAACTGAATGAAAAAACGTATATTTGTTTCTTTAAAGAAAAAAGCATTTCCTTAAATTGATCACTCAGGGGCAAATATGAAGGTGGGAACACACACGTGTGCGAAAAAGATTGGGGTCAGGTTTAAACTTCCTGTTCACAGCTTTTACGGTAATTTATAAGGGAAAATGCAACATGTCATTAATAAAAAAAGTTTTAAATTAAAAAAAATGAGTAGAAAGGAAGTTCTAAAATATATTCAAACTTGACTATCTAGAAGAAAAAGGTTTTGATAGGTAGGTACAAGTAAAGGATTATTAATGGTTGGTACCTGGAGGTATATTTGACTGTATGTCATCACGGGTACAGCCATCCATCCCCTGCTGGTCCACTAGTGACGTACTTGTTCTGGACGTTTTGTCTTTTTTGTGGAAGTGTTTATTCGGTTGTAATCTGCGAACTAGATGTCACTGAACCCTGTACAAGAGAACTTTGTAAATACTCTAAATTACAAAGTTAATTCAGTGTTCCAATGACGTCAGAAATGATAAGATTAATGGCGCCCTATAGAATGATTGGATGACCTGTTTCTCTCATTAAAACAATCAAACTGCAGCTTGCAATGTGAAAATAAAGGATACGTGCAACTCTATCTGGTCTGAGGTCCCTAATGTGCCCCCTAGTCGAATCATCTGGTAACAAGCCAGGCACACAAGCAGGTATCTGAACAATTATGCCCATGATGGAGCTGGTTGGAGCAAAAATATTCTTGTCCTATGTCCAAAACAGAAGGATGCGGCCTCATGGAGGAACTGGGATCAGGGCCTGTAGTCCTCTGACCTTAACATACTTTTTAAACCAGATCAACCGTTAAACTTCTGACAGTCTGAAAAGAAGCTAAAAGACCTGTCTTTACCAGAAGTAAACATTGGTTTCCATGTATCACTTCATCGACATAACTCATGTCTGCCACCTGCTGAGAATTATTTTATAGGAGAAGTGTGCCACCTTACGTGACTGAAATACTTGCATGGAATGAAAAATCAATGGAAAATTGTATTCATCATTTTGTGTTGGTGGCTGGGGGAATCATTGCTCAGTTCTTCTGTTTCTGTTGTAAATCTACGTGATCAGAGTGTTTCATTCTTCTGCTGCGGCATGAGGATATCCCAACGGTGTCGTCAAGTCTTTATTCATTCCTGAAAAACAGGTAGCTATGAGTGAGTCACATCCATGTCGTGGTTGATGCTGTCTGGATGACTGGAAACAGGACGTGTTTGTGTCGGAATAAGACCGATGAGCCTGAGTTTTTAAAATTGCATCAGAAGGGACAGATTTGGTCCTACGTTTCCCACAATGCCGTTCAGAACAGAACCAAAAAGAAAAGAAATATAGTAAAAAAATCTTTTAATTCAGTAATATCCGGCTTTGATTCCGGTTTCAAGGTTGAATCAAACTCGTGGCCTGCTCCTGTAATCGATGTGAGAGGAACAACTGGGTTAACACTTAAACCAGGACAAACACTCTGGACCCGGGTTTCTGGGTCACTGGGCACACATCCCTCACAAATAAACACACATCACTCACACATGTCACTCACACACACAAACACACACACACACACACACGAACAACACACAGGATGATTGACACATGTTAGGAAGCCCCTGGGGGGGAATCTGAATATTGATTTGCCCGGAGCAGTTATCCATCCATGATGAGCGATCTGTGTGTGAGTGTGATCTGATGTGGAGATAATCATTGACAGACTAATGGAGGGGAGGGACAGTGTGTGTGTTCTGTGTGTTGTTGCTGTTGCTCAATTATCTTGTATCTAACACACACTCATTGAGCAGCAGGTTGGAGCTGGTGTGTTTGAGGTCTCACTGAACCTTTGATGTCGCTGGAGAGACACTGAGCATGCTCAGAACAACTCTGTGGCCCAGTGTGATGCTGTCACTGATAAATAACCGGCTTTCTGACATCCCGCTGTCGGAAACTGTGTGTCCGCACATGAAACAAAATGTAAAACTCCCTCTGAGTCAAACAGTGTGGTAATATCTCCACATTCCTTGTTTGTGTGACAAAGGGTGTGAAGCAGAAGTTAGGCCATGACTTCTCCTCTGTGAGTACAAAACAAAGAACAAAAGAAGGATGCAGGAACACAAGTCATGCTCAGTGTGCTCCAACACAGAGGAGCTGCCACTCACAGCCGACCGGGTTCCTGTATTTGTGCATTTCTCAGCTGTCGAGCAACTCGCCGGCTTTCCTCTTTGTGTCGATGTTCTGCAGAAGCAGTTTTCCTGCTAACAATACAGACTGGGAAAATTGCAGTTTTCACCTTTTGCAGAAACTGTGAAAAAAAACCCATTAAGCCTTCAGAGTGTGTGAGTCACTGAAACCTTGAAGTTTCTACTGACATCATCCACAAAGCTGGATGTAAGTTCTCGTCCAGGCTGCCGGGAGCTCTGGATCAGCTCTGATCCTGAGTCCGGGTTCGTCTCTGGGGGTCAGAGGTGATCCCATTGTGCTGCTGCTGCTACGCTGCTGCAGGTGGTACTGGTTACCTTCTGGTTTCTGTTGCCCACGGCGACCAGGTGTTGGATGATTGATGAGGATGTTTTTATCCTTCTCCTGCTAATGGACAGGAAGCGACCACCCACAACCCCTGACCTGCGCGACCACCACAGCATGCTGGGTAACAGGCCGAGTATCTGACACACACACACACACACACACACACTCTCACATACACACTCTCATGCTCAGTAATGAGGCGCTGAAGCCAGCACCTCTCTGCTCTCTTTCATCTTCTTCTTTTTGTCCTGCTGGTTTGCCTCACGCCTGCTCAGGATGGTTGGCAGACCTGGGGCAGGGCGGGGGGGTCTGGAGGTTTTTCATGGGTTGACCCTGAGAGGTCAGAGAGGAGTGATCATCAGCATGATGAAGAAGTTGTTCCTTTCGTACCTCTGAGCAGAACACTGAAGCGTCTTTGATGAGCTGCAGCCTCTTCAGGATCAAATGTTGAGCCACACTCTGAGAACATGTTTCTCTGACCTGAAGCACAAGGCTTTACTCAGATAGACTCAGCGGCCATTTTCTTTTCTTAGGACCCTCTTTTGCCTTCAGAACCGCTTTAATTCTTAGTCCTGATATTATCACGCAGTTGCTGCACATCCACGATGAGAATCTCCCGCTTGCTTTGAACTTCAGCAAATCATCCTGACCGTGTTTACATGACTGAATGCACTGAGCTGCTGTCATGTGATTGGCTGATTAAGGACCTGATAAAGTGGCTGGGGAGTAAAACTTCAGGTCCAGGTCTGTCATTGGGCTGGTAATCAAACCTGTCTCTAGAACCGGTTCTGCTGGTTTGGACTGGATCCAGAAAATCGGAGATTGTGAGAAGATAACAATCAAATCTATGCAGAGCTTTGATGATCCCAAAACCATTACCCCTACTGATCAGATAGTATTTTCTTTTGTTGGGATTGGACAAATCTTCATCAGTTGACTTCAGGTTACACATGTTTGCGACTTATTGGTTTGACTATTGTCATTTCTTTTCTTATCTACGCGTTGAACAGAGTTGCAGCTCAAAGGATGAAGTTTCCACACCAGACCACATTCGTGTTTATATTTGAATCTTCTAGGGTTTCAGTGATGTGATACTGACATTACGTTTATTCATTTACATGTTAAAACAGGTCTTTGTCATGTTTCCATCCAGTTTTGGCCTCTTGAACTGTGCAGCTTGTGTTTTATCTGACCCTGGACTGAAGTTTAAAACCAGCATCTTGATTCCTAGAGGAGGTCACTTTCATCCAGAGGCTGACAAGTAGCTGTGAAGAAGAGGAGGAAGACGATGTGGGTGGGAACTCTGCCATTATTAACCTCTTAATCAAACACGGAGCGGTAATTAACCCTGTCAGGTAAACGTGAGGCGGCTGAAGTGTGTGTGGGAAGTGTTAGTGTGTGTGTAAGATGTGTGAAAATGAATGAGAGCTTTGTTAATTATCCAAATTAAAATGATGTGACTGAAACTTGAACTCCTCAAATGAATTAATTAGCCTAATTGTGGGTGTATCTCCTGATTAATTCAGCTAAGCTAAACACATACGTTAAACAGAAGCGCAAAAAAGGACAAATTTCACTTTCTGTAACTATCAGCTGAAACAGCTGAAAGCCGGATGAAAAGTCTCCTGGAGGAAGTTAAATCGCAGTAAACACTGATCATGTGGTAGGAAACCAATCAGCTGTGATGCCAAATGTGTGTTATTTGCTCTTAATGAGCTAAAATATGACAGAAAACTCCAGAATTGTCCTTAAAATCTGCTCAACTGTCTCATTTACAAGCCCATAAAAACACTCATTAACAAGGGTGTGTATGTAAGTCTGACATGACCTCTGACCTCTGGCCCTCGGATGAACATTTGTAACGTTCTGTGATCTGAGAGGCAAACACACACACACACACACTCACATACACACCCACTGACCTCCCCTTCACATCCCAGTGCCACATGCTCTAATGAGTTGGTGGAAGGTGACAGAGTTAAAGGTTACGCTCCGGCTCAGTGGTCAGCGGCCGGTGACGGATCCTTGTCTGAGCCAGGGGGTCAGAGGTCAGTGGACGGCAGACAGACAGGGTCAGAGGTGGAGTGGCGAGACAATTGTGTTGTAAGGGTGTGTGTGCAGAGCTGAGCTGACGTCAGATCTGTTGGTTTTGCCACAAATTCCTGATTTGTTTTGGATGAATTCACCTTAAAACAATATTTACACCCCAACACTAATGGTCCACTTGGTCCAGTCCACCTTTCTAGTAACCGGTTGGACCCCTTTTGCCTTCAGAACTGCCTTAATTCTTGATGTCATAGATTCAACTAGGTGTTTATGCTCCGTATTGACATGATAGCATCACACAGTTGCTGCACATCCATGATGAGAATCTCCCGTTCCACCACATCC
>JBBBVU010000007.1:4753910-4767125 GCA_037177055.1 Atherinosoma microstoma | reverse complement strand
ATGGTGGAGATGATCTGAGCTTTGTGACATGGTGCATTATCCTGCTGGAAGTAGCCATCAGAAGATGCTCCACTGTGATCATAAAGGGATGGACATGGTCAGCTAGAATACTCAGGTAGGCTGTGCTGGTTGAACCATGCCATGTTGGTACTAAGCGGCCAAAATCTCCCCCATACCATTACACCACCATTAGCTTGAACTGTTGAAACAAGACAGGATGGATCCATGCTTTCAGGATATTTCTACCAAATTCTGAGCCTAGCATCTGAATGTTGCAGCTGAAATGGAGACTCATCAGACCAGGCAACGTTTTTCCATCTTTTTTGTCCTGATCTGAGTCTGTGTGAATTGTATTCTCAGTTTTTTTAAACGTCAGATTTTTTCTGTGACTTTGTTTTTGGAAGTTTAATTAAAAGACTCTTCAGTTCTTTATCTGGGCATTTTTGCACATCTTAATGCACAAGTCTGGTGAATCTGTGGAGGTTTCTTCCTCAGCTGAGAATATCAGAAAGAGGACTGAGAGCAAGACTTTTTTTAGCTAGAGATGCTGATTTAATTCCTTTGTGAGCTGGTTCTGTTTTCCTATTTTGAAGTGTTTTGGTTATCAGTCGCTGTTTATTTCACCACACTGATTTCGATCTCTGCAATTTCAGATTCAAAATCTCAACCTCAGATTTGATCTTTTATCTATTTACTTAATAGACGCACACACGTTTAGCTCAGATAAAAAGAAAAATGGACTGTCACTTTGTATGAATAAAAATGTAAAGAGGAGATGTGATTGTGTGACAGGACACTTGACAGATAAAAAAAGTTTGATTTTATAAGTTTGATTACCTGGAAGAGGGGATGTGCATGGGTTTGCAGACAGGGCAAGAGGTAGAAACTAAACAGGAACGTCATAGGTCTGATGTTTAAAGATGTTTTCATTTCTGTTTCTTTCATTTTTGGACTTTTTGACCTCTTCCTGTAATTAAACCCACATTTTAATGTTCAGACTCCGGCTACAGCAGATTTTACTCCTCTGCTTTTCAGGTTTTCCACCAAACGTTGCAGCCGATGTCGGAGTTTGTTCCAAATAAACGAGGCAGGGTGATGAAGCCTTGCTGATGGTCACATCAAAGATGTTGTTGGGTTTGGGGTCATGACTCGGGCCAGATCAAACTTGTTAAAAGGCATTTAGATATATTTACTTTTGTTGGACTGGTGCCTGATAATAACCTCACATCACAGTGCTGGGATTAGAATCACAGCAAGTGAAGGAAAGCTGTGTTTCAGAAGTTTTGGATCAAATCCTTCTCAGATCCCCCCCCCAAAGTCTGGATGTGTCCCTGCAGCAGTGTTAATGGGATGAGTTGGGGCCAAGCCTCCTGTACTTTCTGTGGAAGTGGATATGTGGGCTTTACAAGGACAACACGCACATCCATGGATGTGCAACGGGCTGTCTGTCAGTCTGTCTCCCTTCTGAGTCAGCAGATCAGCTCCTCTCTCGCTCTCTTTGTCTTAAATGTGGCTTGCACGCCCTGCTGTCCTGGCCTAACGGTGATCTGAGCAGTTTTCTCTCCGAGAGCGAGTGGCGACCATACCAGAGGGCGGAGCCTGTGAATCACAGCGAAGGCAGACGTGATTCAGGATAATGGAGAGTAGCTGTACTTTTTCACTGTGGAAGATCATAGCTGAACGTAACACTTTCTCTTTGGTCCCAACAGTAAAATTCACACAACAGCTTAGAAGTAGTTGGAAGCGTTCTGTCAGCCTGAGCTCAGTTTCTGAACGTGGCAGCTGAGCTGAGAACGTGGTGATAAAAGAGCAATCTGAACGGCAACAAAATGAGAAGAGCTCAGCATAATAAATTTCACATTTATGAAGCAAACCTGCTGCTAACTTCACTCTGTGGAGCTGTTAACTGCTGTAATTTACATTTTAGAGCAAAAAACCCTCCGTGCAAGTTACAGAAATCTTCACAGAGCTTAAGCAAGAACATTTTTAAATGACTCCCAGAGCATCAAATACAGCAACCGTGTTACTGATGCAAGTCATTGTTCTTTCATTTAGTTTTTTTTATCTTCACTCAGTGGCAACATTCACCCTCCACTTTATCAGGTCCACCTTGCTAGATCTGGGTTGGTCCCCCTTTTTTTCCCTTCTGAATTGCCTTAATTCTTGGTGTCATTGATTCAACAAGGTGCTGGAATCATTCCTCAGAGATTTTGCTCCATATTGACATGATAGCATCACACAGTTGCTGTAGCCCATCTTCTTCACGGTTGGACATGTTGTGTTTTCAGAGATGCTATTCTGCATATCTTGGTTGGAACCAGCCCTTATTTGGTTAGCATTTCATGCAGATTTGTCAGCTACACATCTATGATGAGAATTTCTTGTACAATCCCCTTTTCCCCCCTCATTCCCATGCTCAGTTTGACCTTTAGGAAGTTGTCTTAACCATGTCTACATGGTTAAATGCATTGACTTGCTGTCTTGTGATTGGCTGATTAGATATTTTTATAAATGTAAATTGTATTGTGTTTCTCTCATACTGTTGCTGTGGTTGAACAAGTGGACCTAATAAAGTGGCCGGTGATTGTATGTCTACATGAACAGCAGTTTTCAGAATTCCCCTCATTGTAGATAAGACAGTACTCTTCTTATGGTGTTTACATCTCTAAATGTGTCTTCTTTTTTATGCATCCTCCCTGTTTTGCATCTTAAGATGTAGAGACATGAAAGAAGCAGCCTGATGTATGAAGACAAGTCCGAAACAAGCAACTGGGTTCTCAAAAAAAGAAAGCCATAGTTTCTTGTAATACAGCAGGTGGACACATCCACTCTAAAACACTTGTAAGAAAGGCATACTCCAGATAGCCTCATTTAACTATTGCTTCTTCTGACTCTACCTAATTCAGATTAAAGTTATCAGAAACTCCTGTCTGCATGATCAAGTCTTATTCAGATTGGGTCTTAATCAAGTTAATATCTAAATTCTGCTGTGCATATAAACATAGTCAGTGTTGGCACCAAAACTTCTCCCCCCACATCACTACAACAGATGTGTGTCCTTAAAGCACATTTGCAACCATGCAAACATGAACCCACATCCAAATGAAGTCCAGTCTGGACCACATGCTGGTTTGAACTCCACAAACATCCCCTTTCCACCTGAACAACCACCTTCAGCCACATTATTAGCCTTCTGCTGCCCCATCACCACCCTCCTCGTCTTCACCATTAACTGCCCTCTACAGCTTTCCAGCGACTCCCCAACGTCTCCCCCCTTTTCGACCAAATGGTTTCTTTTTGTTGTTCAAACCATTTGCTTCTCCACAGGCTGCTCAGGACGAGTTGGATTCTTTCTCCTCTTCATCTTTTTCAGTAATTGCCTCAACTCTAAAGGAATAAAAATCTATATTTAGAAAAAAGAAACAACAGGTGGAGGAGGATTTGGCCTCTCACCATCCTCTTCTTCACTGGGAGACTCTCAGACAGGGTCATGTGACAAACTCGAGTGGCTGTTGTGAGGGATAAAGCTTTACTTTAATCAGACTGTGAAGCCTCCTCAGCCTGCCTGTAGATTCACTCCTCTGAACTGAAGGACTGTGATTCAGGCCTGTTAGCTCAGAGTTGCTAAGCGCTATGTGCCAGCTCATTTTATATGGAAAAGAGCAGCAACATGCAGGGGGAGGGGGAGGGGGGAGCATTGGAAATATTCTGCTAAGGAGGTCGGAGGTTGTGAGCAGAGGTCACGTCACATCATACGAACTGCAGTTGGAAGCAGCCAACTGTGAAAATTCAGCTTGTACTTCTCAGTTTGGGATCTTTGATTTGTGTAGGTTGTGTCCATGATGTCTTCCTCTGAGCCTCATTTCCTCTTTTTGTTTTGTTAGCAGGACTACAGAGCAGAAGGGGGGGGCCTTGAAATCATGTCAGACCATGTAGGAATAATGCCTGACTGCTCTCTTGCTGGTATAAAGGAAGTCGAAGCTGTAGTTGGAGACATTCACTGAATGTTTAAAACCTGATACCAATGCAAATGTGTGAATAGGAAATGGACGTATTTTTTAGACGAGGATGCTTCAGTATTTTTATATGCATGCATTTAAACTGTTTTAATACATCATTTTCAAGCCTCACAAAGTTACTGGAGTGTGGATGGAAGGAGTTTATCCGCCAACTGTGTCTTCATGATGTCGTGTAGGGGGGTGGTGGGAGATCACGAAAATGGGGCATCAAGCCCGTTGTGACAGGCCCTTCAGTTCTTGCAAATCTAAAAGAAAGCTTGGTTCATGTTGTTGGCAGTGAAGCAGACTCAATTTGGGTGTTTTCAATTCAGCTTTATTTGTACAGCACTAATTTACAACAGTCATGTAAAGGCCCTTCTTATAGACACAATCCAATTCATTACAGTCCAGTTATAATCCAATTAAAAAAAGGTGTTTACGTCCTCTCACAACGAGACCTCTGAGACCATGAGTCAAAGCAGCTGCATTTCCTTAGATACGATGAGGGTTAGGAGCTCATTAACGCTGTGCCAACTTTCTTAGGCCCCTGCTCGAAATATTGCCTACCCATAATGAAATGAATATATATCTGCAACCACGAGGTCTATTGGAATTCTTTTGGAGCCATAACAAGGGAGATTTGTTAATATGTTTAAATATCAGTGTGACTGGTGAAGAATAAATGAAGATAGCACATTCAGGATGAATAGCTGTAGCTCTAAACCTCTATTAGATCATAGAGGTTCATAGATGATAGTATAATATGTGAACATTATCTCTGCAAAGGTCAACTCTGATTAAGTGAAGCAGGATGAAATTAGAGAGGTTATAGTACAGACAGTTTAGACGAGGTGTCCAACATAGCCATTTTGGCACCATCTGTTCTCAAATTCCCCCAACTGGAGGACCTCAGTTTTTAAAAGGTTAGAATAAAAATGCTGCTGGTCCGAATCGAAAGGAACCAGTGGAGGAGTAACAGGTCTCGAGGCAGACCCACTCAGCGGGGAACACCTTGGCTCCCTTTGATCTGGTCTGGACGGGACCAGAGGGATCGACAGCTTTTTGCTGTTACAGTAATCAGTGGTTGTCTGAAGTATCAAACATTCAGTGATTGCTTTGAGAACTTCAGCATTCTGTTTGCCCTGCTTTGGTAAGGACTCTGGTATTATACCAACCAAGATGTGCCGTCCAATCCCACAAGAATGTTAAATACTGCCTCCATCATAGCTGTCTGTCACTGTTTAAGCTACATCTGATTGTAGCACAAACTGAATTGAATGCTGGTACTTTAACAGTGATTAAGCCACTAATGTTGTGCTTTCAATGAAACGGGCTAAATGTTTCATAAAGGTAGCTTTTTGATCAAAAACAACATCTTATAAGCACATAATCAGCAGACATATGATTGTAACTCCAAGTATCAATCATATTTCAGTCACTTTTTAATAGAAATGACAATGAATTGCACTGATGCAGCTTTGGAGCTGTTCAAGTGGTATCTGACAGCATATAGATTTTGAAGTCTCTACATTTCCAAGGAACTGCTCACACACCAATGATTAATAAATTAAGCTACCATAACCTCCTTTTCCCTCTTTTCATCTCCCTTGACCTGAGAGAAGCATTAATATCTCATGATGGAAGGGGCAGAAAGCAGAGAGCCAATGACTGTGCAGCATTAGCATCACTAAGCTAATGATGATCCACTGCACTAATGTAAATGTTTCTGAGAGCCGGAGATACTCATGTTCCTGAACACACACACAAACCCACACACACAGCTCATCCTGTCCTCCTGCATCTATATTTAGCAGCCGTTCGATGCCCTCGGTGTGTCAAGCAGTCGATAAAATCAGCCGCTCGCCGTCGGACATCGTGTCTGAACCTGATCCCCACCACACCTCCACCTCCACCCGTCATCCAGCAGGAAGCGCCGGCGAGCGTTTCCTCCACCTCCTCTTCCTCCCGCTCGCCTGCCTGAATGAAAAATGACAGAGATTTCAGTCCGCTCAGGTGTCGAGGTTTAATATCAGCAGAGTCACCTTCACACGCCTGATCGGAGCCGGCAGGCGGAGAGGTCAGAGGTCACAGCACATATCTCACGGAGCGCTGATCGATGACAAAACACCATATCTGAGAGGTCAATGTAGCATGTAATTATTTTCTCTTTTAAATTCAAACCTTTCTAAAAAAAAAAACCCAAACGGTTTGGTTTGTATCTTTAAAACAAGATTGTTCTTTTACATTTTCAAATAAATCTATGGATGCTTTATAAATACTTTAAGAATATGTTGCAGAACCACTTTAATACTCCTTATATGATTAAAACCAAGGCAAATTTGGATATTTAAAAGACCTCTACGTATGATTTATGTTGAATTAATTGTAGTCCAGATACATGTTCTTAATTTAGAACAATGTGCTCTTAAAACAAGGCAACCCTTTTAGTTAAAAAATACATTCATAAATGTTATGATGGAAATAAAAATGAATCGATTTATGGCGGAAATGCTTTAATAATCACCCGAAACTTTATGACCAAGGAACACAACAGTTGTTGCTTGGTTAGATTTAGGCCTTAAGCTATTTGGTTATGACAGGGAAAATATCAAACTTTGCCTTTTCCAGGTGAAACGTCCAACCTAAACCCAAGCAGGTGACTTTGGTTTTTAAACCTAACCAAAGGTGAAAGATTAAACTGACGTCTAAAGTATACAAACAGTTGGTTCAGAAACCATTTTTGACTCCATCACTGCACCCCCACACAGCCTCTGAAAGTCAACTTGTTAAAACTGATCAATCACTCCTTTTGCTTGAGTTTTGTCCAAAAACAGTATGTTAGGTTAACCTTGGTTTTCTAAGTTCTACCTTGGCGGGAATGTGAATGGTTGTTTGTCTCTCTGTGTTGGCTCTGTAATGGTCTGGTGTCCTGTCCAAGGTGTATCCTGCCTCTTGTGTAATAGGCACCCTTCCAATCACCCTGAATCCCATCCTTCCAGTGGCCTTATATATTTTCCTTCCTGCACAATTATAGATGCCCGTCGTGCCCCTTTGATGTAGAAGGAAAAGATGACCGCTAATCCTTGATCCCCAAAAGAAAAGGGTACCTTACCCTCGCAAAACAAAGAAGTAGGGACAAGAGGAGCAGGCCTTAGTTTCATCAGTCTCCAACTGATTGTGTATTATAACTTCAGGAGGGAAATGACAGAGCAGCTCAAAGTCACTTATCTCCTTAATCTAAATCATAAAGTTACTGAAAATGTGCAGAAAAGGTCAAGGGTTATGAAGCAATCTAAAATAAACTTTAGCACAAGTGAAAAATGAGCTGTTAAAAGACAGATCCAGATTAGATCAGCATTAGCTTGGCTGAATCATGTCCCAGACTCCCATTATGTAAGCTGAGCTGCACCAAACCACACATTCTACTTGTGCAAAGCATCTCTCGGTGTTTTTACAAGTGGTTTTTCATATCTGACACTCGTCATTCATCCACCCCTAAAGAGCGTGCATTATTAGTTTTATAATTCAACAGAAATTTGACTTAAGCTTCAACCAAACAAAGGAAGGAATGTAATTTGTCAGACTGATGTTGATAGATAAGCCAAGCTGCCTTTTTAATTTCACCAACCGGCTTGTAAATCATGTACGTCTGCCTGTCAGAGAAGACCAAATGGTCCTGAGTAGATTTTATTTTTAAGACTAACAGACTTTTATCTGTCCTTACCCCCCCCCCAAAAAAAAAAAAAACATCTAAGAGGTGACTGAGAATTTAAATGATGACACATTGTGACTCTCAATGTACCAAAACAAACACAACCTTTGTCACAGCTGCTTTAATAGTTGCTGCAGATATTGATATTCGGATTTGGATGGTTAAAGATGACTTGTGTGCTTTGTAATCCAGCACACATAAAGTGTTTTGTTTGAGTGCTTACAAAGCTAACAAGCCAAACAAGATGCAACACTTCCTGCAGCTGCCTTTCACTGAAGAGGCTTTTTCACACTAGACCAACCTCCTACAATACGCAGGATCAGGACTAACAGGGTGCCCTGTGTTGTTTTCAAGATTAAAGCTACAGTCACACCCTTTTTCATAGACTTGAATCTTTTGTTCCACCACGACGGCTGCACAATTCAATTCACTTTCTTTCATGTTATCTCTTTGTGAAGCTTTGCAATTTATCAAGTCAGGGTCAAAATGACATTATTATTGTTGCTTGTATGTGCAGACTGTATCCAAACATGTCCAGCTGTCTCTTTTCTATGGTGGACAGTAGCATGAAACTGCTATTATTCCCAAGCAACAGTTTTGGGATCAAACCATATTGCTTGCTTTGCATATCTTAAAGGTTTGTAAAAGTGTCACTGGAACTACATTTAATGTTTTCATGTGATCAGTATCTGGATGTAAAAGGGTTAAGAAAACATATATAAGGCCAGTAGTAAAGCAGGTATGCCTTGTAACAGGAATGGGCTATCATGGAGATCAGGTCTCAGCCGAATATGACTGTCTTTCTCATGGATGGACCACATGCTTAAAGAAAAATCTGCAAATGTCACCTGTGCAATCAGCTGGGTAGGGGTTATGTAGGATGTTTTAAACAATCCTACAGCTCACATTTAAGTAAAATGAGGGCTGTTAAGTTTTGAATCACTGATTGTTTGATTACAAGCAGGTGTTGTTTTAAAGACCTAACATGCATGAAACTGGTACTACTTGATACTTCAACATTTAGCAGCAGCTAGCAAGTGTCTCTGTTAGCTAAACACCCAAACAGAGCCAACATTACTTTTCATGTTGACCAACTGAGTTGCTATTTACGTTTGAATTAAGATAATCACAATACACGACATGAGATCTCACCTTTTATAGTGAAATGTGGGCTATTAAGAGGATATTTCAGTCATTTTCTGTTGCAACTACAGGCAGGTGTGTTTTAAAGCCCTAACATGGATGAAACTGATCCTTTTTGTTAGCTTGTTATCTACTAGCTAAAGCTACACAGCAGCTAGCAAGTCATCCGTGGCATCTTAAGCACAACTATGATATTACTTTCCATGTCCACCAACTGAGTTGTGTTACTTTTGAATTAAGATCTAATCAAAATACACGAAGAGAGTGGAAATTAGTTGAAGCTCAATCATAACATGTGGTATTAGCGGGTGGAACAGGGGATGAGCTAACAAAACAAAACAAATCTTAAAATAAACTTGGATTGTTTTAGGTACTTTTTTGCTATGTGGTCAAAGTATATGACTAAAACCTTAAAATTTTAGTATCTTATCCATGTAAGCGGATTAAAAATGTGTTAGCAAGCTGTTAGCTGACTTGCTTGTAACTATAAATCATCCTATCCAAACAGGAAAAGTTCTATAAACATGCTTATTTTTCCTATTGGATATTCTTATATGATCTTACTGGATTTGTCGTTGATTCGACTCTTTATCTAACATTAGTTCCACTCAATAGAATAGCTATAGAAAGAGGGAAACAAGAATCCAGCAAAGCTCCAGATGTGTCTGACGGCCGATAGTTGGCTTGTTGTATAAAAATCCTTAGGTCATAAGAGTATTAATCCCTGTCTTTTACGTCGTTGTAAGGGCAGGTTTGCTGTCTGTGAGCCTCGGCTGTCTTATTGTTAAGTTAACTTCGTTTTGAACTGAGTTTTATATTTGTTGCATTTTCATTTGGCAGCCTCATGGTTAGATAAATCAAAGTTTATGTAATTTGTTATAGATTAAATAAGCAAAGGCTAGCCTGAGTGCAGGTGGGACTCCAGACCTCTGCAACCCTGAGTTAGATTAAGTGGCTGTAGAAAATGAATGGATGGACGGACATGGATCCTTGTGTCTATTTAATGCTCGGTCCTTAACAAATAACCTTTGACTGATGCTGACTCCCATTCCTCCTCCTGTCAGGTTCTTCAGTCCAGGACCTTGTAAGAACTTAGTTCTGGGTTCAGTGGGTAGGCCAGAATGAATTCTGCTCTGTTCTAGTCTATGATCCTGATGGATGGGTGGATGATTCCCTGTGTGCTTTGGACTCAGAGCCACTTTGTCTCCTTTATTTCACCTGCTTCTGTTTCCTTTGACAACCAAACAGTTATACAGAACAAACTGCCCCACACACTTACTGCATGGTATCATAAAGCGTGTGATTATTCACACACACACGCACACACACACAGACACACATATCCTTTCAGTAGGTGTGTAGCAGAGCAGCTGAGCAGAACCATCGCTGCCACCTTCACTTGTGTGGAGAATATGTCTGTTTCTCTGTGCATATGTGCAGTGTGTATGTGTGTGTGTATGCGTGTGTCTGCATGTGCAGCATCACCGCACACACACTTGAGTAATTAATTTTCAACGTGGCTGCGTTTTGCCTGTGCATGTGTGTGTGTGTGTGTGTGTGTGTGTTTTGTGTGCAGCTCTGTGCAAGGTAGCTCCCGTCAATACTAATTTGGTACGCGAGAAAACAAATGTATTTAATTCCTGGTTGTCTTGTCCTGTTTTCCTCTCGCTCCTCCCAGTTCTCTCTCTCTCTCTCTCTATATCCCCCTGTCTCATCCGCCCCTCGCTCATCCCTCCCCATGCCTCGCAGGCTGATAGCCCTCAGCGCTGCAAAGGGAATTTTAATGCAGTGCCAGCTTCACTGGGAAGGAATGAATATTTAAAGCACTGAAACACTGACTGGAGCAATAAAAGGAGAAGGACATATCCTTAATTTGGAAAACATACACACACACACACACACACGTGGAGACACACAAACGTGCAGTAATGCGTTAATGTACAACACTGACACTCTTGTCTGGGATCCCACAAACCAGTTCAGCTGGTCTGACTGGAGATCAGTCTGCCTCTGTTTGTTTTGTCTCAGCGCTGCGTTCACGTCCCGTCAGAGTGCAGGGATGAGATAGGTTGTCATGGTTACGACTTGAAAGGTTTCATTTAAGGCGTGACACAACTCAGGATCACCCTCCTGCTTCTCTTTTCCAGGACTGGAGTGTCCTGTGCCAGATTTATCCTCATCTGGCTGTGACTGTAGAGCTGCTTCCACAGTGTCTGACCCAGTGATCTCTGTTTCCACCAGTTAACCACATAACAGCTCACATTACATCTACCATACTGGCCTGATTATAGTTTGTGTGGTAATTACAATTTGATGGTACAATTATGTTGCTCTAAAGTTTTTATTGGATTACATCATTTCACTGTTGTCTACTGTTGTCATGCATATCAGGACAAAATGATACCAAAAATCTGGTCATTAGCTGGTTTCAAAATGACTCACTGAAGGTCCCACAGCATCATTTCAATCAGTTTGACTTTGAATCATGTAAACACCTTGATTATTTTCTTTTTCAGTCATTCTTTTGCATATCTGCTTTGTTTGGGATTATTGTCATGTTGCACAAGAGCATTTCAGCAAAGCTTTAGCTGTCAGAAATATGGACTCACATTTGACTCTATACTTTGGTATCCAGAGGAGTTCATGGTCTACTCAGTGACTGCAAGGTGTCCAGTGTCCTGAAGCTGCAGGACAAGCCCAGATCATCAGTCCTCCAGCACAGCACTTGACAGTGTGAGGGGTTTGTGTTGATATGCTGTTTATTTGTCTTTTTTTATATGATGGCCAAACTTCTCCACTGGTCTGTTCAAAGAACATTGTTCCAGAAATCTTGTGGTTTATTCACATGCAGCTTTGTAAACCTATAAGCTGTGGTGCCAAGTTCTTTTTAAAGAGAAGTCTTTCTCCTGCAACCCTTCCAAACAAGTCGTACTTGTTGAGTCTTTTTCTAATTGTACTGTCATGAACTTTAACTTTAACATGTTAACTGAGGCCTGGAGAGTCTGAGATGTAGCTCTTGGTTTTTTTTCCAGTTTCTCTGGGGCATTGCACTAAAATACTCTCCTGGGAATATTGATAGCTGTCTTGAATGTTTTCCACCTGTGAATAATGACCTTATAACCCTTCCCAGATTGATGGGCAGCAACAATCGCTTCTGAAATAATTGCTGATGTCTTTCCTCCTTGGCACTGTGTTAACACACACATGAATACTTTTAGTACTTTATTTGAATCATTTTGATTTAGTTTCAGTGCATTTGATAATTAAAAAAAAAAAAGGAAGCATATTTCTAATCTTATAAAATCTTACTCGCTTGAATGGCATAACCTTCAAATTTTGAGAGTAAATCTTTAACTCAGTGCAGAGATGTGTGGGCAGAGTAGGAAGCTTTGTAAGACATCACAAACTAAATACTTTTGAGGCTTGAAAATAAGAGTTTAAGAGGTTCAACAAAGGAATTTTCTCAGAAATGTGCAATTGTTTTGTACCTTTTTAGACAAACAAAAGAGCACAAGCATGAGATCAACAGGTGAGCTGAAATCAATGTCTGTTGTTATGGAAACGAGATGCGCTGTCAGTCTTTTTTATCCTCCAAAAAAAAATAAAAAATAGAAAAACTGCCTCAGGCAGTGCTTTTCCCACAAACACACAAACTGAACCCACCTCCTCTGCATTCACGACATTGGAATACTTCAGAGAAAAATAATTTGGGTTTAGATGTGAGAGCTGTTTTTTAAAGCAGGAGAAAATGCTGGAAAACAGCAGGAGTGAGCGAGGGCGGGTTTAAACAGGTGAGGCTGCAGTTTTAAGGAACACAGTATTCTTAACTCTCTGCAGGAAATTTCATGTAAACAGAAGAAGTCCGTGTTTTGATGAGATGTGAGAATTAAAACCTGGTCTACTCGTGTTTCTGACTGTCTCATGGAAAATAATTCTTCTCCTGAACTGTCCTCAGTAGCCAGCTCTGAACATGGAGATGAGTGAAGCATCCGTCTTTGTTCTGCTGCAGCTTCTGTTTATCTGCAGGAATATTTGTAGAACATTGTTGGTTTGAAGATACCCATGCACCTACCCGGAGATTGAGTTGGTTCCCATGAAGAGATAAAGAGAGGAGGGTTGTCTGACTGGATGTCTGTATAATCATGCATGTTTTGTTTTTTTTTTCAAATTGAAACCGCTTACATAGTTTCACAGTGACTCAGCGCAGGTGACAGAGTTGAACTATGTCTGTTTGATGGACAGAAAATGAAATACAAGAGAGCTATTGTTGAATTAGAATGATGAGAGATACTGTGTGTGTGTGTGTGTGTGTGTGTGTGTGTGTGTGTGTGTGTGTGTGTGTGTGTGTGTGTGTGTGTGTGT
>JBBBVU010000007.1:4741763-4753378 GCA_037177055.1 Atherinosoma microstoma | reverse complement strand
TGTGTGTGTGTGTGTGTGTGTGTGTGTGTGTGTGTGTGTGTGTGTGTGTGTGTGTGTGTGTGTGTGTGTGTCTTGTTAGCGCTGATGAAGCTACTGTGAAAACAGATCATCAGAAAATCGTTGAGGTATGAAAAAGACAATTTGCTGTTTCAATTGATCTGTACTCTGGAGATTGTGTAAGTGTGTGTGTATGTGTGTGTGTGTGTGTGTGTGTGTGTGTGTGTGTGTTTGTGTGTAACACGATTTCCTTCAGGTGTATTGGGTGATAGATCAGCTTTCGTATGGTGTGTTTCTAGCTGCTCTGCTTCCTGTGCAGAGCTAGAAAACCACTGGCGCAGGGGACTGACCCCCAGTTCAGATTTCAGGCAGCAGAAAACTGGTCTGACACTTCATCGTGTCCATCATCGTCTCTATACTCTTTTAAAAAAAATAAAAAATCTTTTGAATATACCTTTATTAGGCCTGATATGAAATGTGACAACAACTTTGAAAGCAAACAGTTATTATGCTAATGTCGGAATATGAATTATACGACAGGCAAAGCAAGCAGCTGTCAAAGAGCTGTAGATTTCCAAAAGTAATTTCCAAAAGTCTTGTGCCACCTTTTTGTCTGCGTGGTTCACTCCCAAGTTGCTGCTTGCTGCTGCGTTCATCCAGAAGAATGTCCCATACCAGGTTGACCTTCTTCTGTACTGGTGAAAGTGGGATAAACACTCATCTGACCATCATACATCATCTGGCACCTCATCAAGCTGTCTCTGAAACCGAATAGCAAGATCACACACGAGTTTTGCAGTTATTTTTAGGAAAACTAATTTTTAATAACATTAAAACTGGCCTGTTAGCAAGCTTTGTAAAAGTTGTTGGGCTGCTAACTTAGCTGAGACTTTGCTAAGTAGACTTAGAAACAGTCAAATAACCATTTGACTCAGGACTCAAATAACTGTTGTACATAAATATAAAAACATAAAGTTAGAAATGAATTCAACTAAACCAAAGATGAAGAGAAGGGGAGGAGGAAGAGGAGGGATATAAAGAAAGAAATGGGAGCCAGAAGCAGCGGTGATGGAAATGACTGATGACGACAGGGATGTGGTTCATCCTTCATCTGAATCTGAGCTCAGAAACAAACCCAAGATTGTCAGATATACAGATTTTTTATTACAGACATCACATTTGATATTTGTCAGTGATACATGTGTAAATGATCATCCCTCATCAGGGATCGCGATCAAACTAAATGTGGAATGAAAGCATTAAAGTTACATTTAAATGAAATGGTAACATGAATTTATGGCCAGTTTTCTTGACTAAAAAAATTTCCCACATCCAGCTTGTGTGTGTCACATAGAAGAGGCAGTTTACATCTATTTCTGAACGGAATGATATCCTGTTAGTTACCACAGCTGACAGTTGTGACATTTAACCCCGAATGGCCACTTATCGAGACTTGTGGAGACACTCGTTAGAACCGGAAATCCAGTTAAAATGTCTTAAAATTGGAGGTGAATGACCTCAGAGACAGAGGTTTTTTTCATTAAAAGCTGCTGGATGAGATGCCTGTTTGCCCAACTCCTGCGGCATGCTGGGAAAATCTGCTGACATCTGCACAGAGAGCACTCAACCAACGTTCTAAGAAAAAAAACAAAAAAAGGCACATCTTTTTTAGTTCTCTCCTGCTCATCCCTGAACTCTATGTTCACCTTCTCTCCTATCTGCCCTTCTCTTCTTTCATTTCCCCTTCTCTTTTCCTGCCATTGCTCGTCTTTGTTCATCTCACATTTATTCTTCTTTCTTTCATTCCTCGAGTATTTTGGATCATAGGAAAAGGTCGGCGGGTGAAACAGGAAGATCAGTTAGACGCAGGAACTGGCTGATGGACAGAAAGACGTGAACAAACAGTCAGATTTGAAGAAACTAAATATCTCTGAAAGGAAGAAAAAACAACCAAAAATGCATTTATAGCAGTTTGACTCTGACAGTTGAAACGTTAGCCTGACAAGACGGCAAACTGCAAGTCAGCAGAGGCAGTAAGTCCTCACTGTATGTAAAACACAGTGACATTTAGCCCCCCCCCAGAAAACAAAACCGAAATCCTCTGTTCGTCTGTTAGGACTCCGCAGTGACGTCTGTGTATGGAGTTTTTACCCATTCAAAAGAGAGCTGTGACATTATTGTATCAGAGGAAGGATAAGCTGCTTGGACAAGACAAGAGGGGAAACTGCAGCTAAATGCTGTGACATCATTATCGTGTCTGACCAATCAGAGCGGCCTCCCCCCTCTGAGGATGTGCTTTAGCTGTAATTATTCAGGGAATCTCCTCTCAGTAATGATCATCTGACCTTTTCCTCTAAGTCAGAGGTGGAAACAAGCTTTTTTATATAAGGATCAAAGATGAATTGTAATGAAAGACAATCTGCTGATGGTAAGAATAAAAGCTCTGGACAGGGTTTGACTTACAGCAGTTTCTGTCCGTTGTTTTTGAGCAATAGTTCTCCAAGTTTACAAAGCATAAGAAAGGGCTCCAAACTCAAGTAATGAACCAGTATTGTGCAAATTGGATCTTTAGGCTTATTGTTACTAGCAGCCTGTCAGAAAGACACATAATTTATTTAAATATTTTGAGTTACATCTCTGAAAAACAACAAAGATAACAGTTTGACGGACAGAAAATAAGATTTTTGCAACAAGTTGATTCCCAAAGAGCTATTAGCTGAAAACTTGGCATATCTCAACATGGTGTGCAGTGTGTCCTCAAAACATTTGAGAAAAAACTGGACAAGTGGAGGACAAAAAGAATCAGACATACTTTAATATTTACGGTTTCTCTGGTATTGTGGAATGACATTTCAAAACAAAATGGGTGGCCTGCTATCCATTAAAAATCTATAATCTAAACAAACCTCTGTTTGGAGTGGAGCAGATCAAACTAAAACAGAAATAAGCACTGAAGTGCTTACAAAAGGTAAACTGATGTGGGCCTTATATTGATCCCTGAGGAATGCCTTTATTAACCATTGATGGAATTAATCAGAAACCACCTGAACATTTTGAAACCTATCAGAGATATAGTTACAAATTACAAAATAGTTACAAAAGACGTGATCATATCACCAAAGCCTGATCTTGCAACTAAACAACTTATTTAAACATCGGGAAATCATAATCCTCCAGATGAACAATGATTGCAGGATTTAGTGCATGGATGCAGCTGTCACCACCATTGTGCAGACTGCAGCTGAGTGAGTTTGGACATTAAAGATGAAAGCTAAGCTTGTTTACACTGACAAGTTATCTTCTTTTCAATGCTGAAAATCTAAGTGTTCCCAGCAAACAGTCATAGTCATCAAAATTAAATGTTTTGGATGTGATGATTTCCCTGGCATTGGAAATAGCCATATGGCAGAATGAGTTTTGGATGGGATTAATAGAGGCAGAGAGAGGTCAGATATTCCCCATGGTGCTTGGTGGTTTAAATCATTGTCTTGGGTGAAGGTTTTAGGATTTCAAATTGCAGGAAATGACTGAAAATTGTTGTAGACAGATCTCAGTAAATCTGCTTAAAGCTCATTGGAAACAGACTGAGGCAAAGTTTACACGACAACGCTGCTACCAAATTTGCATTTTCCGGAAAAAACGGCCTTTATGCGATGGCGGGATTAATCCGATCGCCGTTGACGAGACTGCAAATTGAGTGAATACGTTGTCAAAACAAAAATCTTAATTTTGACAAGCAGTGGTTGTTTCAAACCCAAATGCCTGAATCTTTTCTGTAGAAGGGCTTTTTGGCCACTGGGACAGTTTTTGTATCTAATGGACAAAAGATATAAAATACAAGGAGAAAATAATGAGATGTGTGTTTCCGTGGCTCAATGAGACTCATTGAATTAATGAAATTCACTGATAGTTGTCAATTAGTTAAACATTTAAAAGGAACTGTACACACAGTTGACAAGCATCACAGTTGGTGTATTTATGTCAGGTATGTCTGCTGGCAGGAACTCTCCTCTTCCTCTTGCTCCTCTTTCTTTCAGAGTCTTTCAGTGTCTTTGCTGTTTAAGGTTTAAGGTAAGAGGAGCTGAGGAGGAAGTATCTCCTCCTGTGCCTCCTGTAAGGCGAGATGTAACCCTCTCCCTCCCCTCTACTCTCCGCCTCTCCGCTCCGTTAGCATCTGACCGGTGGCTGTTCGCTAACCAACCCCGACCTGCTGGGGATTAATCTGAGTGGAGATGAGGAGGAGGAAGAGGAGGAGGAGGAGGAGGGAGATCACTCACCCTCTGTTAGAGAGAGAGGTTTCAGCTTGCAGGGTGTGTTTCCACACACACACACACACACACAGCGCTGCTCTTAGCTTGTGTCTGTATGAGTGCATCAGCGACCTCTGACCCAGACTGCCTCACCTGCTGAGAAACAAACCATGAGAAGAGAAGGAGGAGCAGGCGTAGAGAAAGTGGTGATATTAAAACATCTGCACTTCATTTTTTACATCTGTTAGCTACATGTGTGTGTGTCTGTGTGTGTGTGTGTGTGAGAGAGGTGATTTAATTCCCACCGTGCAGAAAAGGATGTTGAAATGTTAAAGTGACGGGGATGAAGGTGTCATTCACAGCTCAGTGACAGAGTGTGTGTGTGTGTCCTGTTTGAAATTCGGCTCGTCTGTTGTCCGACTCCATCCGAGAAGTCGGGAGCGAGAAGGAGACGGATGAGTTTCTGTGACACTTCAGTTTCATTTGCTTTAAACATCAAACGTTGACCTGCGAGGATCAGAACCGAAGCAGAAGGACTTTTCTTCCCACATCCTCCAGGATATCAGAACATGTTTATGAGCCACGATTCATCGTGAGCAGTGGTGATGATACCTGGGCAGCAATATGATGAATCCAGCTGATTTTTTTACTTTAAAAAAAAAAGAAATTGGCATCAGATGGACACCTGAGCATGATAATCAGTTGCATCTGTGGGCAGTGGAGGGCTGTTGCTATGGAAACGCAGGCCACAGAAGAAGCAGGGAACACACAACATTCCCCCAGCAAAGTTTGGTTGAATGATAACCTTTTAATTCTTATCTTTCAAAGCTCCGAATTTTGAACAGGAGAGATCTGACACGTGGCTTGAAGAAAGAAAAATCAGGACAGCGAGAAAACATCTTAGAAACTCCCGTTTGAAGGTGTGAAGGTAGAGGACCCGAACGGAGAGCGCAGTGGCAGGAGGCAGGTGGACGTAGGCATCAAGTTTACTGATGTAAAAGAAGGTGCTGCACAGGCAATATTATAAAATACCTAACAAGACAAAAAGAAAGAAAAAAGAAAAAGAAGCAAGAAACAAAACAATGAAGCACACTAATACTAATACCAGTTAGGGCCACAAGGGATAACAACAGGGTAAATAATGAAGAAAATTTGAGGAAATAACAGAATAACAGAAAGAGAGGCTGAAGAGAACAGGAAGTAACAGGAACACAATACACAAAGGGGATGAACTCTACAAAATAAAACGGGAACAAGATAATCAAAACCATGAAACTTCAAAAGAAATCCAACAAGAATCAAACCAAAAACCTTCAAATCATGACACAACCAAGGTATGCAGAATAACATCTCTGAACACACAACACTTCCAACCTACGATTCAGGCTGCTACTGCTGCTGCCACTCATCTGTTCACACAGTTTACTCCACACCTTTCTTTTCAATCAGGGGCAGTAAAAGAGGGAGAAGTTGATCAATTAAACCAAAATGATATATTATTGGAAATGTATTCAAATCATTCACCAGGAAGTTCCATTTTAGCTCATGTTTTATAGCCTTGATGCATTCATACGTGTCCTTGTGGTTCAGACCGGTTCAATGATATAACAAATTTACTGTAACAAGCTGTTTTGCATGAATTTTGCATCTGCTGGAGATTAACCAGGAAAAACCTCATTCCTTCCTCTGATGGCTCACAGTGGATTAGTGTGAAAGAATGTTTTATGATCGGCCAAACAGGTAACTTTCAACAGGACTATCTTATTACCGTGGTAACAGTCTGAGTGAATACACAGCAGTAGTGTTGGACTAAAGGTTAAAATGGCCTCCTCACAGTAGGTACTTACCTTACCCACTGTGAGGAAGGTAAATAAATAAAGACATCAATGAGAACATTACCCTGATCAAAGTCATAAAACCAGCATCAGACGGGACTTTTTAATGTCTTCTACCTTGTGGGCGGGGCTCAGCGCTCAGAGGAGACATTCCTTTATTTATCGCTGTCTTCATCACTCCATCCGTCTCTCCGTCTCACTGTCTGTCTGTCTCTCTCTGCAGCTGCCAGCTGGCAGCACCTCTGTGGGCTCATCAATAAGACTGACAGATTGGAGATTGATGACGCCGGCTAACAGAGAAGAAGCTGTCCGTCTGACAGATTATCCTCCTGTAGAGACGCAGCCAGCTTTTGCTGCATGCGAGTGGAAACACAATTCAGGGAGTTGGAGCTGTTGTTGCCAGGCTAACGCTTTCCCCCACATCCAGTGGTTGTGCTAAGCTAATCAGGGACAGGTGTTTGACCAGTGTTCCTGTTCTGTATGAAGGTGACATCTGGAACTTTATTTCCTTGATTTAACCGTAATTTTCCACGTGAAGGATTTGCTTATTATGCTTGCTTTGCTGTAGAAATCAGTCTATACCAGAGAAGAAGAACGTATTTCCATCTTTAAAGGAGTAGTCTGTAATTTTCATTTGAGATGGACAGCTGGGTTAGTTATGCTCTCTCCCCTGTACTAGCTAAAATATTTATCTTTCATGTTGTCAGTGATCGAGAGATTTGCGGTGTTTGTTGACATAAGTTCAGAAAATTACATCACGTTTACAAAATGGAAATATTTCAGATCTCTTTAAACTCACAGTTCATGTCAAGCGACAACTTTTTTATTTGAATTTAGTTAAAAAAATAGTTTTTTGTCTAAATTAAAATATTTGGTTGAAATATGATTAAAATACTTGGTGAAATGGCAGGTTATGTAACATCTGAACATCATTCAGTATGTAAATGTTCAATTGACTTTGTATAATTTAATAATGTATGATGAAATGAAATGAAAAATACTTTATTTATCCCTCTTAGAGGGATATTATTGTTGTAGCAGTTTTTTTTTTTGATGATGGGTGTATTATATATATATATATGTATATACATACATACATACATACATACATTATACATTATACATTATACATTATACAGTATTTGTATATGTAAATGTGTATAAATAAATCAAATAAATCAATCATTAAGGTCTGCAGGCTAATGGATGATGCATAACGAACAGACATTACACTGATCTGCACTGAAACTTGTTTATTTTTAGTTGATAAAACATATCAGACTGAGGAGCTGCTGGTGGGCGGAGTTTTAAACTGTTCTGCTCTGTTTTCAGTTTTCATGCTAAATTAAGCAACCGGCTGCTGACTCCACTTCAGTATTTACAACAAAAACATGCGAGAGGTGTTCTCATCTCATTTTTATCACCAAATAACCGACAGCAAAAGGAATAACTGACAACATCCTGGAGTTAGTTTTCTGTTATTAAGAGGAAAATGTATTGTTGTTTGCACAGAGTTTTATGTCCATTTAGACGGTATTTGGACAAAAAAGTTTTTAAAAAAAACCTGACGTCTGCCTTCTTGGCTGACATCATTGAGGCCATTAAAGGATGACTGGAAGTCAGACTTTTTGTTCAGCTTTGGAATAAAGAAAGAAAAAAAGTTAATTAGAGAAAGAAAAGCTGGCAGTGGAAGTTTGCTCCGAGCCAAATGTCCCATCACACTGAAGATTCCTCAAAGCAGAAAAATCCATCGACTGCTGTTAGTGCATGACCTGAAAGTGTGTGTGTCTGTGTGTGCGTGAGGTTGAATGCACGTGGCTAACAAAAGGAGCAGCCATTAGAGAGAAAAAAGTTAACGAGCTCCATAAAGATGGTAGGAGGAGGTTATTGACCGCCATTTGTCTCTGTTGTTGTGGTGTGTGTGTGTGTGTGTATGTGTGCGTGTGTGTGTGTGTGGTGTGTGTGTGTGTGTGGTCTTTTTGTTTGTGGGTAAACAAAGATGGAGGTCAGGCTGGTCACAACATGCCGTTGTACGAGTTGACAGCAGAATCCAGCTGTTCGGTGTGTGTATGTTTGGACAGGTGGTTTGATAGACAGCAAACATGTGACATCATGTGACAAAATGTTTCAGGTCGGATCTAAACTCTGATACCTGGAGCTTTACAGAGACCCGGCCCTGACACTCACCTACACATAAAAACTGTAAGAAATCAACACGGAAGCAGAAGAAGACTGTAAAGAAAACAGCCACAAACACGCACAATGACAACATCTGGCATTTATCTTAATGTGGTCACATGACGCCAACACAAACAGGCTGACTATCCTTTCCAACAGCCAATAAAACAGCTGAGGAATGTAAAACGAGAAGTCATCATATAGGAATGTAAACACTATCAAATCAAATATGAATTGTTCAGGTTACGGATAATGAATTTGACCGCCTTGTGTTTTGAATGACCTTGCCCGTATTAAAGGCTTCTTTGTTTTGTTTCTCAGTGTATTTCAACACATTTGACCATCCCCGAGTCTAGAAACCTAATCACTGTTTACACTTGTTAATCTTGCACAGAAACTTTCAACTTGTTGCACTTTCAAAACATGAAGATATGCTCTGTCACTTTGGGAACTCATTGTATTTAATTGAGGATGTAACAACAGAGCGATGTACATCGATTAAACAAGTTCGCTGTACTAAACCACCAAGACCTAAGGCAGATCTGAAGGTAAAAGGTAATCCAACCCAGAACTGTCAATGCTTACCTAATAAAAAGGCCAGTGAGTGTTTGTTTCTGGCCGTTCAGCCTCAGTTTCCTGCCGCTATTTTGTCTCCGTCACTGATTTTAAATGCAGCTCAGTTCAGTTTACATCTTTGCATTAACGCACGTTTGCACACATTCAAGGAGTTTAAACAGTGATTTGATATACATTGCAGTGTAAACCAGAAGTCATTCAGAAGCTGCTGAACTGTTAAAATCCTTCACTCATAATTGTGACTTCCTCTGTTTAAACCTGCATGAATGTGGGCTTTATTCAGCCAGACTGACATTGTAAATGACGGATCAGAAAGCCTTAGAGGTGACTGAAGGATGTTTTTAACCATCGCACAGAAGTCGACCCTCACTGCGCTAGCTGAGGTCATCGTTTTGTAAAAGCTCAGTTAACACCAAACTGGCATTTTCAGATCGGAAAACAAATGGAAAAGCTGTGTTTTGGGGTCAGAAAAATGCTGCTTTGGTCTCAAAAAGAGCTGGAACAGGAAAAAAAGATGCTGATTTAATTAGTTTAATGCAGAACTGAGCATCTGCAGTGTCAGATTCTCTGCTGACCGTCATGGTTGTGAAACTTCTCATGAGCTCAAAAGGATCTTTCAGATCATTCTTTAAGAGCTGCTCCCCCCCCCCCCACCCTCCACCCCACCTCCTTGAACCCTCACTCGTACAGTTAAAGGGATTCCCCTGCAGGGAAGGTTTGTTTATCCCTCCTCCCGCTCTCTGGTGAGGCTCATCCATTGTTGTCTCGTTCCTTCCTGCGTATATGTACGGATGTGTGTTTATGCGGAAAAAAAGGGGGTGTCTTCCCAAGGGGATGCCTTTTACAGCTTGACCACAGCCCACACACTTCCTGCTTTGTTCTGCAACACAGCAGAGGAAATGCTGACATCACTTCCTGTGTCTTGAAAGGATGTGATTGCGTCTTTCAACTGACTGTTTGAGACAGAAATTCGTAACCAGTGGAAAACAACAACAGCTTAAGGTCAACTGATGATATATTAGCTTAATGCTAGTTTTGATGCCTTTTTGTTTATTTTCTTGAAGGGGTCCCACACAGAACCTTTTGCCGATTGTCATATTTGGCTCTGCATGATCGATACATTTGTTCTCCATTAGCATCGATGCTTATGTTGCAGCACACTTTTACCAGAGCCAAGCAATAGTAGAGAGCCGGTGGTGGCATTGGAAGAAAATATATCAATCTGTAGGAACTAATAATTAGATAGTAGTCAAACATTACTAATATGTCAATAACTTCTTCATTGTCTGCATATTGTTTTAGTTTCAATCTTAGTGCCTTCAGTACCCAAATTAAATGTCCTGCAACGTTTCGGTTTGAGAAACAAGCACTTCATAACAGTTTTTCTTGCTAGCAAATGGAATGAAAACCACCACAATGACCATTTTGAATATGAACCAGCCAATTCAACAAAGAAATGTCAGAGGACATTATCAGAGGAAGAGAGGAAAAGAGACAGAAAAAGAGAGAGTAAGAGATGAGACAAGAGTCAACATCAGACTGACTTTTACTGGCTGGAGAGGGCTCAGAGAAGAGATAAGATACAAGATGGATGTTGAATTAGCTTTTATTAGAGGGCACGAAAGTGAAAAAAATCTGCCAAATTTTTGTAGTGTCACTTTAATATTTAGGTATTTTTCAGTAGGACATATGTCTCTGCAGTTACCAGAGACTACTGTTGCCAGTTTTTGTTGGATTTGTAGCTTTTGTAGAACAATAAAGAAGTTTGTCCCGTCCCCAAACTGTTCACTTCAGTGAGTCCAATAAGCTCAGTTACATTATCATAATTTATCTCAAGATTAAAATGAAATTAAATCAAATCTAAATGATCAATGTTGCATGTCTATAGTCTTTCATAACACGTTGCCTTGAGTTTTCCATGAATAGGATTACCTATCCAGGGTCATATAATACGTTGCCACAGGTTCAGATATTTTCTGTCAATGTCGACAGACATGCTTAAAACAATAATGAAGCTTTCTTTTCTTGTTTTTATTTGGCCGTGGGCAAACTAATGCTACCTTGTGGTAGTAACAATGCATTACCAACAGGTGCTGGTTAAAATAAGACAGTCGGACATCAAGAAAATAGTCGCATACACAATTCAATTCATTACAATCAAAAGACTATTCGAAAACCATCAGCCACGCAGTGCCTGAGCCATAAGTGTCCAAAGTGGCCCAGAACAGATGCTACAGGCTGCAGTCAGTGTTGATAAGTGACACCCTGGGTCCTCATAAGGGTAAACTAGAAATGATCTTCAGATGGTGGTTATTATAGCTAATAAGAAATGTTCTTATTAGTATATTCAGGGACTATTTTTCGCAGCGAATTAATCCACATCTGGCTGATCAGTGAGGATTTCTGGCAGCAGGAAATAGTGAGTGGGAGGAAAAACAATGGATGTGGTTTTTTTTATGTTAAAGGATCAAGTTGAGCTTTTATCAACCTGTAAAACAGTTGAAACAGCAAAAATAAAAAAGTCCAGTTGAGACAAGATGCGTCCAGAAGCGTGTGTGTGTACAATTGTGTCATAAAACATTATAAACAGGTTACGATGTAGAGGTTGAACTGAGAGGAAACAGATTAAAACAAACCACTGACCTTTGAGAGGGAGGATGAGGTGCAGCCTCTCTGAATCTGCTTTGAATCTTTGCATCCAAACACACACACACACACACACACGCACACACACACACACACACACACACACACACACACACACACACACACACACACA
>JBBBVU010000007.1:4725456-4741663 GCA_037177055.1 Atherinosoma microstoma | reverse complement strand
CACACACACACACACACACACACACACACACACACACACACACACACACACACACACACACACACACACACACACTCGTGCGTCTGTCAGATGAGCTGCAGGTTTTGTGAGGTTTAATGACTTTCCACATGCAGACGGACACGTTTTGGCTTTCAGCTGCTTCTCACTTTTCACTGCTACATCCTGCTTGTTCGCTCTGTGTGTGTTTGTGTTCTTGTGTCAGCGCTGCTTCAGTAAAATGTGTGTGCGTGCATTGTGTATGCAGGTGATTTATCTAAGTCAGCGCTCGCTCTGCCGACCACCGCCGTTGAATCCTAATTCCGCCTCTCTTCTCCATCAAAGAGCTGCTGTTCATTCAAAGTGGGGAGGATGGAGAGAAGGCTCCTTCTCTGCTCTTCGTCCTTCTTTCCTTTTCTTCCTCCCCCCTTCAGGTATTTTTTGGAGATTAATGATGATGGACGCAGATTTAACTGAAGTGTCCTGTTGGATTTAACGTTGTTTGACACACAGACTCGTATAAAACACACACACGACAGAGTTCATCCTTCTTTTGTTCTCTCAAGACACGTTTCCTCCTCCTTCCTCAGTCTGTATTATTTATTCCGGCCATGTCATCATTCATAAGTGATAAACTCTGTGCAGAGTCAAATAGGAAGTGGTGGGAAAGACAAGAAGAGGAATGTGCTCCATCTTTGACAATTAACATTCCCCACACTTTCCACTGGATCTCCGTCCTCCGAACGGCATCCTTCCATGTGTGGGAATGACCCGTCTCAGCCGGGGGTGACATTGAAGTGGCGAGACCATAACAAGTGATTTCTGATCAATAATTGAACTCACTTTGAGCTTGTTTGTTTCCTCCCTGAGAGGAAGAACAATTAAGGAAACACATCAGGTAATTGTTTTCCAGATTTCCTCTTTAGATTACGTGCGGCTCAGAAAACAAAAGAAAAAAATGAACAAAGCGTCATGATGGAGCTTCTCTGGTGATGTTGAGTGTTATGGTTGGCCAGCAGATATCAGATAAACAAACTGAATATGTTCAGGTCAGGTCTTTAGTTCATTATTGTTTGAATTCAGATACATTTCAATTATCTCATTTAAAACTTTTACTCTACATAAACTATTTTGATCAACAGTGTTTCTGATAGATTTCTACAGTTACCAGCCAATCAGAATTCCCCCTACCAAACAGATCTGTGACCATGGTGTACCCTGCTTATCATTGTAGCTTCCAGGATTGGCTCTAGCCCCCCTGGAATCATGTATTGGACTAGGAAACTGACGGATTGATGGAATAATCCACATCAGTGCAACTGAATGCATTTAAGCAAACTTGTTTCTTGAAATGGCTTTTATTGATGTTTTCATTGTGAAAATGCCAAATAACTACAACAACATTCTCTCAATTCTCTATACCAAGGAAGTAAAGTTACTTTTACACACAATTTAAATGACTGACTTGCATCATGGAATAACAGATCCAGTTCAGATTCAGCTCTGGGTTTATCAAGGTACCCAAAACCTGGCGGTAGCCACAGGTGCCCTGGGGCAGACTCCCAGTAATGCCGAGCCTGGATGCAGGGTTGAAGCAGGCGTTGGACCACAAACCTTTTGGTTTTTAAATGACCTGGTCTACCACTTGAGCCAGTGCCACCCCGTCACCTGAGTTGGAAAACCTAGGTTTAGTAGTTTCTAAGTTGGTAACTGGAGTCACTCTTAGCAAGCTCTCCGTTGGCAAGGTTAGGTAAACTCAATTACCCAGATACCCTGGATATGTTGAACCTGCTTTACAGTGCTGGCCCCTGGTCTAAACTAGTCTAGATCTTAAAAAAAAAGAAAAAAAGTCCTTTATTTTCTACTGTTGGATTAGAGGCCGTGAATCAGAAGCCTTTTTCAGTGTAAGGTTGTAAAATATACCCACTTTGTTTAGTTGTAAGCAGTCACTAATTAGTCAGTGATCTGTTTTCTTTGGCTAGAAATTTCAACTGTGTCCTTGTAACTTCAATGTTTGAAATCGTTTTTTGCCACCAGTCATCTTGCTTCATCACATACCCAATAGGAGCAGTGTGATTCACTGACATCTAGTGGCCAAACTGCAGAAGACGCCCAAATGAGTTCAAATAAATTTGTGTCTGGAGAGCCAGCGGAGTGATTGTGATGTTTCGTAATATTCTAACTTTACGCAGTTTTAAACTTTTAACTATCAACCCGTTGAATCAGAGTAAAACGTAACGAAACTGGCAGACATTTCTCTCACCAGTAAACAAGGCGACTCTCACCAGTTTGGTGCTTTTGGTTCCCGACAGCTCCCTTCTCTGTCATTACAGAGTCTCTGGAACGCCGCCGCTCGGTTAACCACGGCTTTCTCATGACTCCGCCCACTCCACCCAACCCCCGTTAAAACCACGGCTCTCAGTCCCACAGACCAGTTCTGCCAACACTGATTAACACATTCCTCCTAAAGTTAGATTAACTCAGGAGGGAATAAACTGGGGAGGAGGAGGAAGAGGGTGACTGCAGCGAGGAGGAGGAGGAGGAGGAGGGCAGAATTGAGTGGAGGAGGAAGGATAAAGACAGAGAGGCTAATGCAGTGTGATGTATTAATCACAGTCGGAGGTAATTGAGAGGCCGAGTGAGGACTGAGCGAGCGAGCTGTCCTCCATCACTGTCTCATTCTCTCTCTCTCTCTGTGTAAACACGTTTACTGTACACACTGAATATTAATACACTGTGTGAGTGTGTGTGTGTGTATGTATGTGTGTGTGGAATGACTTATGGTGCAAGTGTCCTTACAAGAGTCTGTGATGTTGTTCTTGCTTTTGGCTGCGGTATCATCTCTGTAAAGTGTGTGTGTGTGTGTGTGTGTGTGTGTGTGTGTGTGTTTTGGCTGATGTTTCCACTCAGTTTGACCATGATTTTTATAGGAACAATTACCATTTTTCAAAAGGAAATCTTTCAATTTCAGGATCAATTGTTAGCTTAGCTTAGCACGAACACTGGAAGCTGAGGAAAACTGTTATGACCCATGAAATGAGGAGGAATGTTAATGAAGAGGATAGACACTTTTTTGTTTTTATTAACATCTAGATTGAATGAAGAGGATTTGACACTTTAATCCCACACTGTGATCGAAATGAAATCAAAAGTAAATGTTTTTATTGACACAGATGCCGACCGATGCTCATCCAACAGAGATGATAAAAGACAGCAGTGACGTCCGACACATAGATGATGCAGCTGTGTCGGCTGATAAAAACGATGCTCCGAAGCAGCGTCGTCTCATTTTGTTACATGTTTTTCTTGTGTCCTTTCCTCAGTTCCTCCGCTTCAAAACTGCAAAAGAAAAGGATGCAAAGAGAGGAATGAAGGAAACTAATGACAGGTGGCTAAATGAAATGTGTTTGCTTAAATCAGGTTGTATTGGAGCAGGGAAACATCAAGAACATGCAGACACTGAAAAATGAGCTGGTGAAATGGTTTTAATGATCAGGCAGGGGCAGATTTAGTCATGTTGGGGCTTAAGGCAGAAACCACAGGGGTCCTCCTTTAGCCTGATAATTCATCAGTTTTAAAACCTTATTAGTCTGATGATTCTTGATGATGATGCCTTATTCTTCTCAGTAATCATCACTCAATAACACTCAAACAACCTGTTTTATGGACAAGAAACCAGCCTTGTTCTCAAGCAGAGACCCAAACCAGGAAAAGGGTGGCATATGTAAATGAGAACTTTTAAAAAAAGAGTTTTCACTAACAGCTGTTTACTGACGACGATCCTGCATTAAGTGGATTTAATAACTGTACAAACATTTATACTGTACTGCACAAAAACTTGCTTAGAGCCAAATCACAAGAGTCATCAGTGTTTCTTCAGCATTACTGGCCTTTTTAACTTTGCATAGTCGTCACATCTGATGCTTTTATGACACTTATATCCTCTTCATAAAATGTAAATAGTGTGCACAGACAAATATTATCACCAACGAAGGCAGTGGATGAGATGATGCTGTATGAATGCTGAATCATGATCTAGAAGACGGCAGTGTTGATGTAGAACAACATATAGAAATATATTACAGATGAAATAATTGTTCATCTGGGGCACTGAGTTTTTTTCTTTTGTTTTTCTATCCATCCATCTATACATCTATCAAAAATAATCCACCAAAGGATAGGGACACAGTAGGAATCTCACCTTTGGAACTTTCTTTTTAACCACAGTCCTTAAAACTACTCTACACCTTCCCCTGACCTCAGATTCTTTTCCATGGAGGACAAGTTCTTAGGAAAAGACACATTTCCTGTTTGGTGGGGGTTAATTAGTCGTTCCCTTTTTATTTTGATCACTTCTGTGACTTTATCGGCTATGGTTTCGGCCACTTCTGCATGAGGATTTATCTCTTCAGTTAAACCTCATCTTGTGTTTTTCCAACATGCCGGACCATTCCTCCGCTAACAGACCAGTTTCAACGACGCTCTCACACAAAAAAACACACTCAGATGGAAGATAATTGGATAATAAGTTAGAAGACGCTGCGTCTCTTTCTCAATCGGTTTAATTTATTTCCCTGTTTATCACCAAGTGTTTCTCTCCTCTCTCTGACGCGGCTCATTATTCACTCTCGCAGTAATCACTAAACACACTCTTACATAAAACAGTAATGATAATACATAACAGCTTCTATCTTTAACATCATAAACACTTCTAACAGGACTCTGTCTCATCAAATCCTCTGTGATCTGCTGACTGATGCTCTTTTGGTTTCTATGGCAACAGCCTGCACTCTGCCTGTAGTCTGGTTGGCATGGTTACAGCTGGCATCTTGGTCCGACCCTTTACCTTTTAGCACAAACACACACGCACACAGATGCTGAACTGGAATGTGTGTTTGCAACGGAGCGCGTGAGCCTCGGTGGTTTCCTGTGAGGAGATGCTGTGCCCCGAATGAAACATTATCACACTTCTACAGCCCGGCTTTTCTCCATTTCTGTTATTGATTGTGGTATTATTGTTCTCACCAGGTTAACAGCCGGCACTGATGAACTCACTGCGGTCGTTAATGAGATTTTAAGTGTGCTTACTTTTCAGTTTTTCCTTCCTGTTAAAGAGGTTTAGAAAAATCTTCATCGCTGTGGTTAACCACCAACTTCTGGCCTGTCTGACTGCTGGTTTCCATTAAAAAAATAAAAAATAAAAATGGCTTCCACAAATACTTGATAGAAGACTTAAAATTGCATTAGTTTACACTCATCCTCAGATATCTTGTTTATCGTTTTTGTTATTTGTGCTGAGTTCAAGTTTATTGTCACATTGTTGTCCAGCTTCATGATTTTCTTCACTGGAGAATTTATGGGCAACCTCAGATCCCAAAGTCCCCGATGACCCCTGGTTTTACTGCCTCAGATGCTTTTAATGACTCTAATTTCAAGTTGCATAATTAAAATGACACAAAAAAATGAAGTGGTTAACACTGTTGGGTTGAAGAGGAGGAGACGAGGCTGTCTGACGTTATGATTCATGAGATTATTATACAGAATGGTTACACAACTATTCAGAAGATTTGTTTTTTTGTTTGTTAAGCCACTTTAACACTGACTTGTGAATCATTCAGACATCCAAAAAGGTTCCTAACTCTAGGGATTAATCTTTTGGTTCATTCTTTCAAGCAGTTTGTCTTAAAGACGCATAATTTGTTTATGTTTGTTTAGTTGCACCAAAGACTCTATGGACATTATGGGGGAAATTATTCAGATTAAAAGTGCAGCTGAATGCATTTAATAATACATGTTTCTATAAAAGTTTTTTATCATGAAAATATCTGAAAACTTGATCTCAACCTTCCTTTTTCTACTTTGGGGAGTTTTGTGGTCTTTCACAGTCCCCACATGGCAAAAAATATTAGGCCCAAACACATCAACAGTTTGTTTGGCACATATTTGATCTGAACTTATGACACTCGCTCCATGTGAATGTGGTTGCCAAAAGTCTGCCTCGTGACGACCACATCTGGCCCACACAACACTCACCAGTGCCGTAACTGAGCCATTCTGTGCCAAAGTAGGCCCAGATTAGACCCAAACGGGTCTGCTATCTGGGTCTCTAATTTGAAATATTTGTCCCAACGATGAAATGGTTTGTTTTATGTTTTTTTTTTATTTTTCATTATGGTTATTACTGGGTTGAACACCAGCAACTCACAAGTTATTTTGTATTTAAGGTCCTCTTTTTCTTTGTCTATGGTCACACTGCAGTCAAAAGTGGCCAAAGTCCAACTTTTTTGCCCATATTTGAAACATACCAGATTTTTTATGAGTCTGAACAACACAAATCTGACTGTTTTCAAAGCAGACCCAGACCAGTTTCATATGTGCTGCTAAATCAGATGTATATCTGATGGTTTTTTTAAGGGACCTCAGTCTGAGCGGTCATGTCACATTTCATTTGACTTTTAAGTCATTGAAATGAGACGGACGTCCCAAAGGAGTAAACATATTATTCAAACAGTGGAATTATTAATCTTGCTTTTATAATTCTTCAGGGATATCAGATAGAAATAAGGCTTTGGCTAAAATCCAGGGTGTTTGCATGTTGTGGTTTATGTAATATTCATCAGCATTCACTGTCCAGTCTCTCCGAGGCATAATCACACCATGCTGCTTGTGACGTCATGTCTTCTGTCATGCATGCATGTCACTTCAGGGATCAAATCTCAGCATATAAATCAGAATTAACAACTGCTGGATTTTTTTCTAAGTCACTTCCTTTAAATTTATCTCCTCATTCAGCTGCACTGAATGCAGCCAATGACCAGATGATACATCTTGGAATAGTGTCAATTTGCTCCATTCATCACCTCCCAAGCTGGAGAGTAGTTTTCATTTACCCACCCCATTTATACCTGAATTTTAACCTACATTCGGTGCGTGCAAATGTAAAGTCCTGGTAGCATCTATAAAAAAAAAAGCAGAAGAAAACAATTTGACCACCATAAAGCAACAAACCAGTTTCCTGTTCAGCCACAATCATTTCAGCTATGACTTCCTTCTCTGCAGTCTCATTGATTCCTCAGTCTAAAAAACTTCCACTTTTACTGAATATCAGGAGGACGTTTAACCCAAGCATGAGACTTTTGCAAACCTGAAGTCACTTCATATTGATGATCTGATCAACATCCCTGAAAGTGAGCCACAGTGATGAAGACTCCTGTTAGGACACTTTAAAGCAGCACTACTGAACTTTCTTCTCTGAGCTATCTCCAGCCAGTAAAAGTCAGTCTGATTTTGTCTCTTATCTCTTGAACTGTTCCTTTCTCTCTTTCTTTTTCTCTCTTCCTCTGATAATGTCTTCTTGCGTTTCTTTGATGAATCAGCCAAATATATTTTTGAGCTCATAAAGTTACATACTGCTACTTTAAAGACCCTTTAGGACCTTTGATAACTGATCACAGCTGTTGTCCACTTTGACTGAAAAACATGATGCCTCCATGACTTGTGTGGCAGCTTAAACTTGGACTTTTTTTTTTACCTCCCCCAAGGTCATGTATTTGGTGGGGTTGGTTTGTCTGTATATCTTTAAGCATCATTACTCAAAATGTTATGGACAGATTTTGATAAAATTTTCAAGACATCTCAGAAATGGAATAAGGAACTAGCATTTAGATTTTGGGGGTGATCTGGATCAACCATTGGAACAAATAAATAAATAAATACAATGGCGTTCTGCGCTCTCCGAGTGATTTTAGTTTGAAAAAAAAAATCTTATTAGATCTGGAGGAAGAGGTATTCTTGGTCCGACGAAGATTTTCCAGTTGCTGGAATGTGAAACGTTGGCATTTCCAGGGATTGAACTTCATTCTAATCACACTTTGTTTACAAACAAGGTGTAGTCATCTGTATCTTCGAACTGTCGCCTCTCTCTCCATACCTGTCTGGACATGTTCTATCTCTGTTGCCACTTTTAAAACCCTCTTTCTGTCAGAAAGTTCTGGATTTCATTCTCCCTTCATTAAAGCCGACCTGTCTGATGGTGTGTGAATTAACAAGCGGTGAGTCATCTCTTCCTCTTTGATGAAACGGTTTTCTGTCATCCAAAGAAGTGTCATTTCCAGGAAAGACAGAAACATGCACGTTGAAAGACACTTTAGTTTTCATTTTCCATTTTCGTCACCAGCCTTAAAGAAAAAAAAAAAAAAACAGAAAAAGCATTCTGATTAAATTAACCACTGGCTGACAAAACCCAGCTTCCTGTTTTGGAGTGGTAAACATGATCCTGCCTCAGACCGAAGCAAATTAACGAAGGAGGTGGAGCCCAGCCGCTGCACCTCCGACTTTAATTAAGCCCACAGAAGAGCTGAGAGTTGGTTGGAGAGATGAGGTTTTTAATGGTGCTCACGCAGCGCTCTGCTCCTTCTCTGCAGATAAAAAAAATCACTGTATTTTACTTTAATGACAGTTTATTATAAATCTTTCATTTATCACTTATGTCAGAATCATTTTCTGGTTTATAACTCAAAACAGTTCTGATGTTTCCTGAATAAAATCTTTAAATTATAGTTTCAACTAATTGAGCAGCTGGCAGAACCCTGCTAATTAGATTGAGTTTTAAAGAGATTATCTAGTATTTAGAAATGAAATGGAAGAAATGCTAATGACTGATTTGTTTTTTTCTTTATATGATTTGCAGCTCAGTTTTGCTTTATAATCAGCTCTTAATTAAACCTATCCACCATCCTCAAAGATCTTCTATGTGCTTAACACTCATTCACTGTATCTAATTCAATGAAAGATATTCTAACAGATTCCAACCCTGGAAATTATTACAAGTGGAAAATCCATAAAATACAACTAGTAAACAACTTCCCTCCATATGTTTAACTATTTGAAAAATAAAAATGTGGCAGTGAGGGTCCTGTCACTATGCTTCCAATTGATCATGTGCCCTGGCTACTTGGCCACAGTGATATCCCTTTGGCTCACCGGTCAGCGTGCATGACTCTCATGTGGGAGGTTATGGGTTCAATCCCAGCCCAGGCCCTCATTCATCCTGCCACAAAAACAAAGCTTCAGAAAATATAAACAAATTTATAAACAGTTTCTGGAATATCCTGCTACACAACTCTGGGGGATTCTCCAACCAGAAGATTAGCAGGTGACTGGGGAGGGTGTCAGGATTAGATATAAAAGCAGCATCCACCAAGAGTTTCGTCTTTCCAACACCACTTTGGTCCAAACTCAATCAGAAAATTATTAATAAGTTCAACAATTTTTTTTCTCAATGACAGATTGTAAAGAACTTTGGTCTTTTCTGCATTTACAGAGCAGAATATTTGGAAAATATTCAAAGAGGCTGGGGGAAAAGACATGAGCAGAAACTACTGTTGGATGGTCTTGGCCTCCAAGCCATTAGTCAGCACTGCAGGAGAAACCATTATGATACCATGATCAATACTGACACAGTGAATTAATGAATTAATTAATTAAAAAAGTAAACAAAAACAGAAAAAGAGACTAAAAGACAAAGAAGTGAAACAAACCACTGGTGGGGAACACCACTAGCAATCTCAGATGGACGGAAAGACCATGGACACGTGTCCTGTGGTCGGATGACTCCATGTTTCAGTTTATTTTGGAGGAAAAAACACTTGCATGCTTCTGCGTGCCAAAGGGGAGAAAGATCGTCCAGGCTATCAGAGAATGTGTGATGGTGAAAGAAAAACTCTAAAAGGAGACTTTTTTCATTCTGGTGTTTGACACACAATCAGATAAGTGAGGAACAATTTTACATGTAACATCCTCACTGGTTTTCCTGGGAGTCACCCACATGATAAAAACATTGCGAGGCAACAGGAAGGAGCTTTGTGTGTGTGCGTGCGTTTTTAAGACCTGATTACACAAACACCTGCTCATTGTGTTGAAGGTCAGCTGACACCCTCAGACAGTTCAGATACTGTGGAACACTATGTTCAATGATTATATACATTCAGTTTGTTTATTCTTTACCTAAAAATGACTTCTGTCAAATAAAACCTAGTAAGTCCACATGTGCTCGTCATGCAAGGACAAAACACAAATTATTTTTGTTTTATTCATCACTGAGAGAAAAATTTGTAAAAATACAAAGAGTTGTTTTGAGGCTGCCATCCAGCAGAAATATAGACATTATATTAACACAGCATTAGAACAACCAACTAAAGCGGGTAACTAAGCAGGTTGATGCAGTGTTTTGTAATCAAAGAGCAAATGTCTTAAATCTGGAGGAATAATTCATTAAAATGTGCTCTCAGGACATCTGCTGTGCTCAGTATATATGTATATATATATGATCCTATTGTACTTTTATTTGGATTAGTCGAAATTAGCTGTGTTTTCACTTTGCAGATCTATTAGAAAAAAACTTTAAATGATCAGATTCTGTTCTGACAGCCTGCTTCTCCTCTTTCTTTCATGACAGTTTCACAAACTGAGATGCTGTACTCCTTTAGCCTTTAATGATCGCTACGTAGGTACGATTCTGTATGAGTTAAAACATGTCAGAGGAATGAGAACTACGCCACTGGGCTGTTCAACAGGTTTTTCATTTATTTTCTGCTCAGGATTTTTAGGAGAAGCCAAAAATCTAATTTTTCTTTAAACTGCGAGTGTAATCAATTTAATTCTTATTTCACAATACATTAACCTGGAGCATCTAGCTGCATATCTGACAAGTAGTTTCAGTCTTCATCAAAGAAATGCATCTTCCCCGGATGTCAGAATTGGTAGAACCTGGGCTGCTTACATGACCTGATGAATAATAATGAGATGAGGGTGAGGGGTGAAGGTCTAATGTGGCACCACAACAGATCTGGCAACACACCAACTCGGAGAATCAGATTTACGCTCGAGGGCTGAAGGATGAAGTCACAATACCGCGATGTGGGACCATGATTGTTACAGGATTGTATGTGCACATGCTGGTGCACCATTAGTTTTAATTAGTTTTAACTCTATTCCTGCAGGGTGTTTCCCTGCTCCAACACCTGATTCAAATGTAATTGATCCAACAGCTTGTTGTCCAGTTCTGAACAATGACCCATTAGTTTGAATCAGGTGTGTTAAAGCAGGGGAAAATTTGAAACCTGCAGGATGCTGACCCTCGAAGACAGAGTTGGGGATCACCACCAAGAGCTGACTTGTTTTTTACCCAGTTGACACAGAATGGGATGTTTGGCAGACGCATCCTCAGTATTATTTTCTTATTATTTTAAGGTCAAATTCTATTTATTTGGTGATTGTTTCAATGATTCATGTTGGACTTGGTGCTTAACACATTCCTCTTTGATTGCACTCAGTTTATTTCTTTTTAATCATATTTGAGAAGTTGTTTCATGCTTTTGTAGCAACTTGAACTGCTGTGTGACTTTCTGCTAAATTTATCACTTTAACCTGTTGAGATTCAGTTTAACAGTTGCTTGTTTAATCCTCAACTACACCGACACTACATGACAATATGTAATCGTTTATACTGAGCTGCATTCTGAAAGGAGCACATCTTGTGCCATCAAGGGGAAACTTGGATGCAGTTTGGAGTGAAAGTGGGAAAAGTGAAGTGTTACAATAACACAGATGAGTTTTTCTCTGAAACACAATTGCTTCTTAAAGTTGACTCTGCTGTATCGAGTTTGTGTTACTGAAAGGCTGCAGTCGCTATCGGAGACTCATTTTAGATCATCTGGAGAAGAAAGAGCGGAGCTCAGCCTTTAAATACGGAAAAAAGAACAGCTCCTTGATTTACTGGGATTGTTAGCTGCATAGTGTGAAAGCGGAGTAAAGGATGGTTTATACAGTGTGTGTGTGTGTGTGTGTGTGTGTGCAATCCTGTTTATTCTCTCTCTGCAGATATGTCATTGTCATTTGTTTACTTGCAACCCATTTTACTGTTCATTCCTTTGCAACATGTTGTGTTGTTTGTGTCTTTATTGAAGCCCACAACATGTATTCAGGGTGTGTTTGTCTCTGACGGCGTTATTGACTTTATGAAGATGAGTTTCTGCTGCTTCATTGTGATTCAGGACGGACTGCTGCAAACCCCCTCTCTGTCTCTCCTTCTGCCTGCTGCTGATTACACTTGCTGTTAGCATTAGCATTAGCCTGTCCACTTGTTCCCTATGGGCCTGTTGTCTCTTTTGGCTAGCTGCAGCAGAGTTGGCAAGCTAGCAGCTAATCCAGACTGGATGCTAATGAACTCTGGCCACTGTCCACTTCGTTCCTGTAGAGACGTCTGCTGCTATAAAGCCCAGCGGCTAACTGGCTAACAGGCCAACACAGGCAGTCAGAAACCAGTGATGGTGAACTAACTGGCCCTGAGCTGTTTTCTTCTGTAAAAATGACTTGATAATACTGGAATAGGATGAACAGGGGAAGAATCTGTCAGTTCCCTGGAGATTCACTAAATAGCCTACATACAGAATTACTATTGAATGTTTAAAATGTTTTGAACCACCCCTCATATCTTTGTATGGTAAGGAAAAGAAGAAATATGGTCAGTAATTTATTTAAATGTGTCTATAAACATAAATAAAAGAACCAGCTTTCTTTAAGTAGTCCTCAGATGTAGTTCTACAGGCTAATTGAAGGACTTTCCAAAGCTCTTCTTTGGATGTTTCTGCCTTTTGTTTTGTTCTGTTCTCTGTCCAGATGATGTCCGGGCTCTGGGGAGGATTCATTCCTCCATCAGACCAGTTGGCACTGAATTACAGTCCAGTTTTTGTGTCAGGTGGTACCTCAGCCTTTCCTCCTTGTTTCCAATCCTTAAGAATGGCTTCTTGATATCCACCCTTCCATGGAGAAAAGCTCAGATGATTTATGTCACTTTTCATGTGCTGCAGTTGTACATTCATATCACATTTCTTTGAATTATGCATCAGAAATGTGTCAGGCTCTTTACAGACTTATGTGAAATGATTCTCAGAGTCAGGAGCAGGACTAAACATTGGAAATATACCTCTTCTTGTTGGAAAACTTAATCTCCATCAGTTAACAACCACCCTGAAGCTGGTTTGGAGTCTCTTCGCTGCTGAACTGTTCGCAGCAGGTTTTCCTTCCTGTTTCTGTTAAACTCCCTCTGTCTTTGTTTAGATGTCATTTATTCCCACAACAGAAGCTCCCCTCACTCATTTTTTTCCTTTTGTGTGTGCTGCTTCGCTCTGTCAGCTTCCCTCTATTGTTTCCAGACAATCGACCTGACCTCAGCACTCCTCATCTCCCCCTTCTCCACTATTTTTACTGCTCTTGCACACACATATATATAGTAACACATATGCGCATACAGGCGCCCAACTCTTCAGGCGTACCTGCACACATGTTGAGAAAGAGATCCCTCTATAATAGCTAAGCTGCCGACAGCCGTCCTCAGAGTCGATGTGATTTATGACCTCCATGTTTGGAGATGCTCAGAGAGGGAGTGGGCCTCAAAGCAAAGAGCTGGAAGATGGAAGTAGCGACTGAAGGAGAAACTCAAGCTCATATGATCATTGTGGATTCACAGTTTGCAACAAAGAAGGCCTTCATTCTTAGGCGAATATTTTACCCCTAATCCAGGTATTGCTATTAATCCTAAAACAGCTGGCATGGATCACATGATCACAAAGAGGAAACAAAAAGCAGAGCATTACATTTTGTCTGTCTGTTGGTCCTGCATGAGTTTCCTTCACGGAAGAAGCTAATCTGAAGTCATCTTAATAGATACAATGTGAATCAGACTTGTGTCCATTAGCTGGGTTGAAGTGAAAAATCTCACCAGTGGGGGGTGGTATGTGGTTGTCCGTGATTTTGATCCAATAGAAGAAGAAGTTGTCCTAACGGGAAACAAACTTTTAAGCGGGAGAAACAACAAACAACTTAATTCCTCTCTTTGCTGTCATTTGGTATTCCTGAATGGTTTTCTTTGATTTTCTTTCAAAATAAAACAAAACTTGAATAAAATCAGTTTTAACTTAATTTTCATATAAAAGAAAAAAAAAATCCAAACTTGCTTTGGACTTTCCTGAACATTCTTATAGTTTTTGTTGTCAGATATGATGGGAGGATAAAGTGGTCCTTGTTCCGAAGGAGTGGATTCTCCTGCATCTTCGATGGTTTTCTGTTTATGTAAAAGAAAATGATGGAGAACATCAAACCAGAGCTGGAGCCCTTTCTCATTCACTGCTGAAATGCAGATGGAACAACAGACCAAATTCAACCTTCCCTGGAGTTCATATTTGAATAAAATACTTTTACTTTTCACATTTATTTAACTTTAAAATGGCTCACATTCTGTTAGAACCAGAACCGTGGAGCAGATTGTAGGAAGAGAAAACTGGAAATTATTGTTTCTCCTGCATCTTCGAGTCAAAGATGGACGAAAGCAGAGCAAATCCAAACCACATCTCCCCACTTACACCTCTCCCTCTCTGTCTTTTTTTCATCACTCCACCTTTCTCTCAGTCTTTCATCCTCCCTCGCTTTGTCCTGGAGCCAATTATAACCTGCTGCAGCATTCCTGGCTGCAGGAGGAGGATGGGAGGTGTTCTTAGGGATTAACATACCAGAGCTTTCAGCTGGAAACACTTCATCCCTCTTTTTTTGCTGCTTCCAAAGTTTCCCTGCCTGTTTTTAAAACTTCGCTCTACTGTAAATCACAATACACGCAAATGTAAGTTCAACGTGGGAATACACAGACTGTCAGAAACAAGTAAAACCACACAGCGATGACATGGAAAGTTCTGATCATGCAAATACACTCTGAACATGAAAAAAAGACATAGAAAAAGACGAGCGTAGTCATCTCTGTACAGACTGGAAATGTCTTTTCAAGCATAAACGCAGCAGTGCACACACATACTCTGTAAAAACTCAGGAATACTTTTTAATACTTCACACTGGAACACTTTTCTTCTCTTCTGGCTAAAATTTGGAACAAATTATTTCATTTATGTTCAACGATGCCTCTTGTTTTGGTTTTATTAGTATGAATGATGGTATTGGAGCTGACTGCAGTCAGAGGTGGGAGCACATTTTCTTAGAGATTACATAAATGTGTCCAATTGTTTTGGTTTTATTCATCTCTGCAAGGTTTGTTTCCTCCAACTTCTGACAGCGTTCATTCACAGTTTTACCTGAAGTGTAATTTCTCACATATTTGTTTCTTTGGATTATGAAGCAAGGGGGAGGTGGGCGGTCATGTCCCTGTAGACCCTCACATCTGCCTCAAATGTGATGCAGACGTAGAAGAAAGCTGCAATAAATTAAGCAAAAACATGGTTATTCAATGAAAAGTGAAAAGGTTAAATTAGTGAACAGGTGAGTTTTCTGGGGGGGTTAATCAATGCAAAGAGAAGTAATTCCATGTAAAGTAAGACTCCTTCAATTTCAATTCAGCTTATTTGTACGGCACCGATTCACAACATAATCATCTCAAGACACTTTTGTACAGTCCAGTTCAATCCAGCTCCCTGTAGTCCAATTATAATTCAATTAAAACAAATCCATTATATGATGCACATTAGACCAATTTATTCTAACGTCCGTCCGTCCGTCCGTCCTTCCGTCCGTTAAGCAACATAACTCAAATAGTAATAGATGGATTTGAATGAAATTTTCTGGAAATCTCCAAAATGGTATAAGGAACAACTGATTAGATTTTGGGGATGATCCGGGTCATCGTCTTGATCCAGGAATTTTTTTTTAACACAAGAACCGGCAACATTCCAATACTCCACATGAAAAACCAGAGGGGGTCATTTTTAAACCCTGCCAATGCTGCATTAGAAATAAAAAAAAACTTATCTACCAGCATTTAGTAACAGCACTAATCTTTAGCTCTAACTGACAAATGCTCTGTCCCTCTCTTCTGGAGGATTTCTTAGCTGTATTCATTTTGGAAAACCTGCAGATAAACATGGAAATTTACTCAGATTAGTAAATGTACTTTTAACTTATCCAAGAGTTAAAATACTAATACTGCAGTTCATAATGTTTTTTCCTGAATGTAGAGAGGAGACAATATGCTGCATCTTAGTGCAGGATCACCACCTGTCCTGCAGGTTTTAGACATTTTCCTGCTGCAACACACTTGGGGCCAAATCGGGAACAGATGACATTTACTTTCCTACTAAACAGACCCAGTAAAACCAGCTTGTTTACAGTGGGTCTGAGCCCAGTTTGGTCCCAGTTTAACACCATCATGGCA
>JBBBVU010000007.1:4714888-4725356 GCA_037177055.1 Atherinosoma microstoma | reverse complement strand
TGTCGTGAGTCCGAAGCGGCGAAGCAGCAAATAGAAAAAGATGAGCAGAAGTGTGTGTGTGTGTGTGTGTGTGTGTGTGTGTGTGTGTGTGTGTGTGTTTTAACCAGGCTGCAGTTTACCTGAGGACATGACTTGGACATGTGTCTGTGTTCCAGACTTTTGGCTCCATGTGCAACAGTAGATTTACTGGATCAGTGATAACACACACTATACACACTGACACACACCTGCAGGGCAGAGGAGTGCAGGCGCACAGGTAAACTCTTGGAAGCAGATGAGAGACTGCTGACCTGCTTCATCTGTGTGTGTAGGTGTGTGTGTGTGAGGCAGAGTGATGCTGGCTGACAGATGTGGTGATACAGCTTGTTTCTGTTACACAAACACTCACAGAGGGGTGCAGCCGGGCTGTTCTGGACATTTTACACTCAGCAGGCTGAACTGAAGACTCTATACGGGTCGTCTTACTGATTCTTTGGATTAGGAACACACTGATTATTCTTTATCGGTGTATGTGGCTGAATATTTGCATCTCAGCAAGAGTTTTCAGGCTTTTTGTGACGACTCCTGCTGGAAAGAGACCCTGGCAGACTCAGGATTCTCTGCAGGGATTATATATCCTTTCTGGTCTGGGAACGCCTCGGGATCTCAGGTGTTCCTCCTGAACCTTTTGTCTCTGTGACCAGAAGCAGAAGAAAATGGATGGATGGACATCTGTATATAATTTTGCGTAACAGTGCACAAGTATGTGTTATTCCTGCTGACTTATGTTGATGTCCAACTCAGTCAGAACGCTTTTGGAAAACACATTTTTACCCTTCAGAGTTACGCTGGTGTAGATAGGTAATTGCATGAGAGTCAAACTGATGAGACGAAGACCCAATGACAGCAATTTCACTATAAAATGCTTAAAGCTAATCAAAATGTTCAGCATAAATTTTTCTCCTTTTGAGTTCACTCCCAGGAAGGGGGTGACATTCAGATTCCTGGTTTTAAAATGATGCTGCAGGAGAATGAAGCTGTTTGGTTTTGCAAAGTAAACATAAATGGTTGGATCTGTGGGGGACAAATAAAAACTTTTTTGTCCATTTTTCTTTAGCTTTCCTGGGCTCATCTTTATAAATCAAACCTTTCTCACTGTTTGCCTGCTGGTCTCCTGTAAAAAAAAAAAAACTGATTTTTGCAGGAAAATAGCCTCCAGTTTATTCACCTATCAAAAAGCAAAATTAGCACAGTGTTGCAAAAATCTGGCAGCTTCGAGCCGTACGTGTGCTTGAAACATGTTCTAATATTTTGTATTTGGTAGCTGTTTGAAATGTTTCTTTGATTGTATTTAATGGTCTATTTTAATTAAATCATTATAGTTGTAATGCAAGGCATAAATTCAAACATTTAGAGCTGTGCTGTGCGTAACGCTCATGTAGATTCTGAGTCGTCCAGGTCATGATCATCCCGATCTGGAAGATGTTTTCGGCTCTCGTCTGAGTGGATCAGTCCTGGAATGAAAGGCGATCCGCAAAGAAAATTTAAATAGAAAATTTACGAGGAAATCAAAAATGAAAGAATGAGGCAAATAAAATGTGAAAATATGAAAAGAAATTTCTATTAATAAATGTAGAAATGTTTCATATTTATCTACATTTTGTTTTTCTTTTTTTTTCATTTTCTATTTAATTGAATACATTTTTTTTCACATATTTTTCTCATTTTTTCACTTTATTCTTTTATAACTTTTACCCATTTTTTTCAGTATCTTTCTTATAACAGTTTTCATATGGGTTTATCACATCGGAGCAGGACGCCTCCTGGTTGGAGTCCCAGCTGCTTCCCTCTGTGTGGACTTTTTTCAGGTTTTTCTGACCCCCTCCCTCAGTCCTTTGGCTTTATCCATACCTCACCGACTGTTTCTGATTTGGACTTGTATAATCGGAGTTGTCCTACATTTGCCTCCGTCACGCTTATTATCGAGTGTTGGTGCTGAATTAAAGTGCCTGCAGCGTGTGCTATCACAGCCAGCATCAAATATCAGATTCATAATCTTGTTTTCTCATCTTTCATCTGCTGCTTCCAGACTGGTTTAAATGTTTTTAATAAAATGAGGTTCCAGCTTTTTGATTTATAGATAACGTGGAAAAATAATGTTTGTGCGTTTGAGTTCTTCCAGACTTTTCTGCTCTGTTTCGAGCTCCGCTGAACATGTTCAAATAACAGTAATTTACTTTTATTTATTTATATCCAAAGCTCATCTCTGGAGCCTTTAAGCAAACACACAAGCGGATGTAAAGCTAGGAACTATTTTCACCGGTGGATTAATTCACATTTGGTGTTCTTGTTGGAGTTTGTTGCAGCAGGGTGTGTGTGTGTGTGTGTGTGTGTGAGGGGCTGAGTGTGTTTACATGGTTCAGAGTTGAACTTCTGAATCAAAAGAAGAAAATGTAAAAGGACGGAGTGGAAACAAATATTTTCTCTGTGTTTTTGTTCATGTTAACCTCTGAGGTTTAATTCCAGGCTTATCTCACCACCTCACACACACACCGACACACACACACACACACACACACACACACAGTTCCCAGAGTGTGTTTTGCATGGATTCATTGTGTCTGAGATGTGATGGAAGCTCATTTCCCTGCTGCAGCGCTTTCATTTGGATTCATGTGGGAACTTTCCATAGAAACACAAAGCTGCTGTTTGTGTGCTGCTTCGCCGCCTCTGCAGCTCTGATCAATGTCCGTTATCAGCCATCAGACTCCATCACTCCCAGCTTTCAGTGTTTTATCACAGCCGTGCAGTGCTGGGGAAGGGGCTTATTTGAGTGAACCTTTCTGGAGAATCGTGGCCGGCTCGGTCCAGCACTGATGCTGGGAGACGGGGTGACGGTTGGAGGTCCAGTTCAGTCTGGAGGTGTGAGGTGAGGCTGAAGTCAGAGATCAGTGAAAGTCATTCATTGTCCATGTGTCCTTCACTGGAAGTAGATGTCAATGATGTCCACTTAAACATTTGGACACCATGCAGACAGTCTGGTTTGTTCCTGAGAATTTTTATTTTTTCAAAACAATTTTGTCATAAAAATGTAATTATTCACATACTGGTGGTCTTTTTACTGTAGTGTTAGCAGCAGGGTATCAAACATAAACACTGGCATCCTGGAAAAAACTAGAAATAGTCTGCTGGTCTTCTATCTGACAGAAAAACTTCCCTTTATTTTGTTTGAATTTATTTTGGTTGTATCTAAGAGCATGTAAAAGGTCTGCAGACATCTTGGCTAAATTAAACATTCAGATTTAACTCAATAAATGAAACGATATATTTCGGGTGAAAATGGTTGAAGTTTAGGTGGAGACATTTAGGACTGATATGAATTTTTAGTTGGGTTCAAGTCAGTTCAATCTGCTGCGTGTGATGGGCGCTCATGTTTAGTTTCTATCAGCGAGGACCCGACGGTGGAGAAAACAAAACGTGTTTTTCATTTCGGTCGGGAAGCAGTTGTGGACAGATGTTCTGCTTCTACTGTTTATATGCGGAAACACACACACACACACACACAGACACATCTGCTTTGCTCAGAGTGGCAGGCTGTTTCTCAGCTATCAGACCCTCCAGCGTCATACTTGCAACCTTCACTCAGACACAGAGAGAAAGAAAGATGGAGAGAAGACGAGTAGAGATTCCAAAGAGACAGAAGAAGTTGTTTTGGCTGCAGGGAAGTTTCCTGCTGCGCATGTTGGTCTTTCTATCGCTGTGAGGACATTTAGTTTCCTGTAATGTCTTCTAAAAGCTGTTTACTAACTGGCACTCTGCAGCTGGAGCAGCTCCCGACGCATAAAACAGCCACGATAAAGTGCAGTCAGATAAAGTACACCCACATTCCCTTCATCACATCCACATGTTCCACTTCCTGTTGACACGGATATCTAATCAGCCAATCACATGTCAGCAACTCAATGCATTCAGGCATGTTGACATTGTCCAGATGACTTGCTGACTCAAATCACCACTGGTTCTTACCAAAGTATGGATGTCAACACACAACACGTCCAACCTTGAAGCAGATGGGCAACAGCAGAATTACAGGGTCACAATTTGATGGAAACAGCATGAAAACATGGATCTGTCCGGCTTTGTATGACAGATGTTCACAAGTCATTTGTTGCAAGTCCAATCCAGGAGTAATGTGCCACGTGTCACCTGCCGTCAGGTCTTCTTAGATCACCCAAAACTTCCCCTTTATCTGCCAGGAGTTTGTAACAGCCCTGATGGTTAACTTAAGTTGATAAATGCTACGTCCTTCTCCTCTGGACAATTTATTTGCTTTACTGAATTTAACAAAACCTGCAGATGATGATGGAAATTTATTCAGATTAGTAAATATGCTTCCAAACATTTGAAATAGCTAAGAGTTTTTTAGCGTTTATCAAAAAATGTCTGGACCCACAGAGTTGTGAGAGAACTTTTCAATCTCACTTTTCCCCCTTAATGTAGAGAGGAAGCCAAAAAGTTATGCATCACAAAACTCTTTATAATTACATTAACAAAGAAGCTTGAAATGACTTTGTATGAGATGAAGACAGAAAATACGAACGTTTAACTTTTTAGAATTAAAAAAAGAAAATCCTTCACAATATTTTGATTCATTTAGACCCAACACTGACAGGTTCAATAAATATTGCTAATATTACTAAAAGCAGCAGCAGCTGGAGGCCCAACCAATTTCCCGATGAACGGACCCAGTAAAACTGCATCGTGTCCGACGGGTCTGATGGTTTATTGCTCTTAGTTTAATGTTATCTGCGGAGGTTCTTGGCAAAGCCAGCAGTTCATGTGGACATAAATGTCTCATTCTTCCTCTGAACACATTCAGTCACTGACAATCTAACATCATGTTTGTACAACGCTAGTAACAAGCCAACGTGGTGCATACATTAAGCTTCCACATTACAGTGACTAACCTCTCCGGGTGTGTTTAAGGTGGTGGATGAAGTTAGATGTGATGGATCCAGCATCCTGGATTTTTATGGCACAAACATTGCAGTTTTCTGTCTTTTATTTGTCCCTCTGTATGAAGTTTTTATACCCAAACGTTACACTGAAAGGTGGGGCAGCAACAGGTGAGCTCTCCAGGGCTGCCTTTGTTTTTATTGTATGAGCATCTGTGTGACGTCAGTGTTAATATGAGCGTCAGTGTCGAGTCTGAAGTAACTGTATATGCCACTTAATTGTGAATCGAGTGCCCATCCTGGCCAGAATCAACGCTTCAGGCTCCCGCTGCTGGTGGTGAAATGGTGTGATGCACGAGTACAGAACTTCCTCTAAGTGGAATGCAGCCCTCAATAATAAAATCTGTCCTGTTTCAAGTGAAAATGTGTTTATCATATTGGTATTGCACATGCTGCGAAGATGATCAGTATACCATGCCCGTCTCCTGAACCAGTGTGTTTGCCTTCAGGCTGTTGGATGAAGAAAAGCTCGGTCCAATCCAGAAAATTCTCTCTGTAAGGCTGCAACACCCTCATTTCCATTCCCTGAAGCCCAAATAAACGCATTCAAATGCATTTTAGTCGTCCGACGAACATCTCCAACCCCCCCCCAACTGTTTGGTTTACGATCACAGAAAGCAAATATTAGCAGATCCTCACATTCAAGAAGCTCCTATCACACATTTACATTCATGAGTTGCAGAAGTAGGTGGTTTATGGGTGCCTGGGGGAAATAATGAAAATGACATGTGTTGTGAGGGTGAGTCGGGGCTCAACAACAAGTTTCCGCCCTGGGGGAGGGGGTTAATCCCACACTCAGAATGGATTTAGACAAAGTATTGAATTATTTATTTGACTGATTCGGTGGTTTTACGGCAGAGAAGCGTCGAGCTTCTGAAGGTGATGCTCAGCGTTTCTTTTTAGAAAAGTTGAATTGAACCTGCTGGTACTTTGCACTTCCGCCTCCTCTTCCTCCTCCTCCTCGGCCATCTCTCTGCCTGGTTCTCCTCCTCATTCATCCTCCACTCAGATTCCTCACAGTTGTGTGGAATTATCGCTGGCAGTCGCCCTTCTTGTGAGCTGAGTGTGTGTGAGTGTGTGTGAGTGAGCATGCCTTAATAAGTGTGTGTTATTAGTGTGTTGGTTGGAGAGTGTGTGCGCATGCATACATGATAAGGACAGACTTTTATAAGCATGCACAATGCAGCCTCACACACTCTTATCTCCCACAGAGGGAGGTAATGAGGATCTCTCTCTCTCACACACACACACACACACACACACACACAGTTATCTTCCTCTTCGTGTCTCGGCTGACAAACACCCAGCGAGGCATCCTGCGTTCCTCCTCTCGCTGGTTTTTAATCATCTCTGAACAATGTGGCCCAGAGAAGTGGCCTCCTCCTCTTCCTCTATCACCTCCTGCAGGAGCCGGAGCAGCAGGAGGAAGAGGAGGAGACCTGGAACTTCTTATCAGCCTCAACCCACACTTCACCTCCACTCACTCCTTTTTTCTCTTCATCCTGCTTCTCCTGCCTTCTCTTTATGCTCCATTTACTCCTCTTCCTCCCTTCTTATCCCTCTTATCTTCCTTAATTTTGCCTTCCTGCATGATGGATTCTGCAGCATATTCATGGCCTCTGTGTTTCCTCACCCCGCCATGCTAATGAAGGTCAGTTATTACGGATTCAAGGAAAAGTGGTTCATCATTCGTTCTTATTTTACATAAAGGTGCACGTGTGCATTTTGCCTGCAGACGGCTGAGTGTTCGTCAGCGGAGAAATGATGAGAAACTTCCCACAAAGTGCAGCACTAACAGTTTGCTGCGGAGCAGGTTGGACGTGATGAAGCATTTTTCCTTGAATTCTCAATTATTGACCTTCATCATCATCACAGTGAACCCACTGAGGTCCATGTTCTACGGAGGGAGGGAGGATAAAATGCAAATGAGAACACATCATCAGAAAGAACACTGGAGATGCAGTGCTGATTATTTCATGTAATAACGTTGCTACAGTCCTCTTCATCACATATTAAAACATTCCCAGTTGTGAGTTTAACATTGAACTAAATATGATCAAATTTAGCTTTATTATAGACTCTTGAATTAACTGCAGCAGTGAGCCATAAACTCATTCACTGAACTAATAATGTTCTCATCACCGGACAGTTAATTATCATCAGCTTCAAGTCCTGAAACAACACTCAACCATCTATCAGCCAGAACATTGTCACCCTCTGGATGATGTAGAGAAGATCCCTCTTTTTCTACCACAGCACCAAAGGTACGGACTCCATCAGACCCGGACTGGTCCTCATTTATCAACCGTGCATAGGAATGGATCGAAATTCCATCCTAGAAATAAAATGTAGAATGCAGCACCACGCTTGTGCCCGTTCATGGTCATTTGACCATATATGGTAACAACGCACCTCTTTAAAAATCCCATGGAAGTTGCTGATGTTCCTCCACTGAGGGATTGTGGTTAGTTGAAGTTTAGCTCTCTCAGTTCATTCATTCAAGCTTGGTAAAAAAGCACTACTGAACCGTAACGACGGCTAATTCACCTTCTATCTTGCATCCTACCTCGACTCTGAACTCTCTCCAGTCAGTAAAAGTCAGTCTGATTTTGACTCTTATCAACTCTCGGCGTGTTGACATTGGTGCTGTAAAGCGAAACTGTGCTGTAAAGTGTTTCAGCATCCTGGAAGAAAAAGACGCAAAGTGCTGTTTCTGAGCCTCAGGATGTTGCTTGGCAACGACGGCTTCAGGAATGTACATAATAAATGTCGCTGTGCCATTAAATGAGTCAGAAACACACATTTTTAAAGTCAGAAAGTTACAAAGAGCCAAACATTAAACATTTATTTAATCGAACGAAAATAAAACAGACTTGAAGCACAAAAGTTCAAGATCAGGAGGATAAATATTATTTAATAACCCTCTCAAACAAAAAAACTAATAAAGAAAGATGCTAAGAAACACTAAATGATAAATAAAGGAGAGCAGGAATAATTTGGAAGTAAGAAGATATCCCATCATTAGAAATCAAGCTCAATACAAAAAAAGTGTATTTCCAGCATACGGATGAGAAGAATCTGCAGCTGGAGGAGGACAGAACTTCCACATTTAGATGTTGTATTTTCATCCTGTGAAGCTCTTTGGTTAACCTTCGTTGTTTTTACATGTTCCCATTCCTAGCATCACTGCAACTCTTTCCTGTTTGATTTCCGCTTGACATCAGCTGGATAGTTTTGGGGGTTATAAAAAGACAGCCTCCAACTCAGATTGTATCCAGCTCAGTGATGGTTGGAAAATATCCGACCAGCCTCGAATCTCTTGTAGTTGACCGACCAAAAACCCACCAGAGTGGTTTCGGTCCATCTCTGGAACACAGGTCCAAATCACAGCAGAAATCTAACAGGATCAGAATCTGATCAGAAATCCCTTTGATCTCAGATCAGCTCTATAAAGGACTGACTCACTGCGGAGCTCAGTCTGAAACATCCAATAACACCACATCAGACATGAAAGGTTTTGAAACCAATTAGTCTACACGTCTGATTGTAAATGAACATGATTACTAACTGAATAATTATTATTCCAATCTATGGATGCAGAGGTTTCCTGCTGTGACACACATTCCTTTGTAGAAGTACATCTTTGCATAGAAATGTTCTCGCACACTAAAATAGCACAAATCCGGGTACAAGTGTGGTTGATAAATGAGGCCCCTGGACTCCATTAGCTGCTGGTAGCAGATCCTTCAAGACCTTTAAACTGCACAGTGGGGCCTCCGGATCTGAATGGTTCGTCCAACACAACTCAAAGATCCCGGATTAGACTGAAACTTGAAGATGTTACTAGAATATGGAGAAAAAAATCATCACTTTGAACTCATGTTCCTCTGAATCTTTTTTTCAGTCTATTTTAGGAATTCTGAATATTTGAATGTTTTGGTTCACCAGAAAGCTGTGAAATTAAATTAAATTCAATGTGTTTCCCCCCCTATTCTCCCCAAAATAGTGGGTGGAGTTTGATCAGGCCACTGGAGCTGACCAATCAGAGCAGAGCTGTTTGGGGAGAGTGCTCCAGTTTTCTTCTAGTTTTATGTGTAAATGTAAGTAAGAAAATGGATCTCTGTGAGTTTTCTCACAGGACCTTAGTGGTTTTTAAGGTTAAGTTTGTTTCCTTTCAGTTACAAAAGCCAGTTTGATTATTTTCTAATCTGCGAAGGAATCATTTCAGCTTATCTTCAGTCCTTCTCTACTGAAGTTTTACCATCTTTCAGTGTTTTAAAACTGTTCAAACTTTTAATCCCAAGTAGAAACTTTTTCTTTCTGGAGCCTCTAAGCAGTTTTTTTGGGGGGCTCCATCTCTCATCAAGTCTCATCTCCCTTCACGAAGCCCGGCACTCGGCAGGCGATCAGCTGGAACTCACCTCAAGCTGTGTGGACGTTTCTGCAGACCTGCTGTCTCCTGCTGTTCAGAGTTGGATGCTCGACTTCAAAAAATAGGGCAGCAAAGAACATCAATGCTGGTTGAGCAAACGGCAGCCATTTTGTTGTCCATGCGACGGCGATCTGGAGCACGAAGACCTGGTGTAGAGGCAGATGTTGAGGTTGTTCTGGATGTTGGTCGGTCTTATTTGCCTCCCCTCTGATCTGCTCCACTTTTTCGTAGCGCAACCTGCTGAGATGGCAACTCTATTTCCAGCAAACACACAAACGCGAGTACAGAAAGGAGAACAAACAAGAGCGGGTGTGTGTGTGATGTTCGGGTGTGCTGGAGGTGACAGGCGGGTAGAAGAGGCATCCAGGCGGTTTGGGCCGTAAAAACAGACGTGATTTATTTCTTAAAGCTCACACAGCAAACAGAGCAGAGAAAGCTGGAAGCTGGATGCAGGAAGCGGTTATTAATTACACAAACGGCCTCACTTTGCTCTCCAAAACACACCTGAGCTGCCATGAGGCTGCTTCAGGGTCTCAGGTAGGCGTCACAGCTAAATATTTGGAAAAGGAACAATTTGCTTATTGTGAAGGTGATGTTTTATTCGTACTGGGAACTCCTGTCGGCTGAGTCACATTAAACTCAGGTTGAGCACATCCTGACTGGAAAGCTCTCCGTCGTCTTGTTTTAATCAGCCAATAAACTGCAGCGAATGAGTGTTGCATTACTGGTTTTTGTAAGATATTCAGTAATTATCTCTGGGAGTTGTTTTCATGTCCGTGTGCACAGATGAAAGAGAGCTGGAGCAGTTTATTAAAGTGAACAGCAACCAGTTTTTGGCTCTTCTGTGAGGAAGACTGGTGGTAGATTAAAGCTCTGTGATTAGTTGAGGTTAAATTTAGTCCCTTTTTAAAAATGCTGTCTGCTTTCTACTGACTAAAGATTATTCAAATGATCCCAGCTCAGAGTTGTAGGGATTTTTCAGCTGTCTAAACAGGGAAAAAATATAGTTAGACACTAACACAACTCAGAAGGACCGACAGAG